>CACKRE030003109.1:88530-99698 GCA_902602495.3 Ectocarpus sp. CCAP 1310/34
CCCCCCCCCCCCCCCCCCCTACCCCCTCCGTCCGTCCCCCCTGAAGGGACGTCTTGAGCACCGCCGTCCTGGCGGACTCTATGCAGGCGTTCCTCCCCCAGGGTCTGTCGGCGCTCTCCAGCATCGTCAGGAACTGGACTTTCTCGCTGTTCTACCTCATGTCGGAGCTGTGGGGGTCCGTGGTCGTCAGCGTCTTGGTGAGGAGCGGGAAGACGGGAGGGGGAGGGACCACAGTCCAAGAGTCTGCTCATTTTTTTCTCCTTTGTATTGTTTTCAGATGTGACAAAGATGGCTGCGTACATGCCGTTGTCGCTCTTTGGGCACCGGCGGTTGGGTCGGGGTGTGTAGGGGGGTGCTTCTTTCACTCCCGGTGACTGTTGCTTGTCCTAAGGCGTACCCCCTTTTCTTCGGGGGGCAAGGGGGGCGAAATGGAGGAAATCTGCGGACACGTAGTGCACATTAACCTCACGTGATTATTGTTGAGTACAGCGGCATGTTCCTCTTCAACACCTTGTCTACCGTATTGCCAGGTAGGACAGACCGATTATGACGAGGTCACTATTTCGAGTGCTACTACTCCGCCTGCCGTTGTGAAAGTACAGTATCTCAGAGAACTACGGGGTGCGTGCACGTCATGTGGGTTGATTTTCCGGTGCCCCTCCCACCTTCCGAACCGTCTCCCCTGGCGACCCTGCCCCCCCCCCGTCCTCCTTTCTGCCTATCGCCCTCCATCCCGCTGCTGCTGCTGCTGCTGCTGCTGCTGCTGCTGCTTTTCCGCCCTCCATTCCTCTCAGTTTTGGGGATTCGCAAACGAAATCGTGTCCGTATCGGAGGCGAAGCGATTCTACCCTCTCTTCGGCTTGGGCGCCAACGTAGCCCTCGTCTTCTCCGGGCAGTACGTGAGGTGAGATGTGCGACAACACAACACACATACACGGCAGCCAGCAGCCAGTACGGACACAGCAGCAGCAGCAGCAGCAGCAGCAGCAGCAGCAGCAGTAGCAGCAGCAGTAGCAGCAGCAGTAGCAGTTTTGTGAAAGGTTGACGCGCCACCATGTGCTGCGACAGTTTCTGTTTCCACCACGATTTAGTTGTCAAGGGGGGGGCGTAGAGTGTAGACACACGGTTGATTGTTGACGGTGATGACGATGCGTGGGTCCTCGCGACTATATGGCGCCACGCTGCTCGCATTCGTGATTGCTTGGGATATGCTACTAGAGGATGGGGGTGGTGGGGGGGGGATAGGTCAATCACACGTGTTCGCGCGTCGCTTGCGGGTCGCCTTGTGTGATTGTATGCTACTTATGTTGTGTTCTTGGGTGGTGTCGCCATTTCAGGGCATCTAGTCATCAACTACGACTCTCCAGCCGAGTCTAGCGAATAGCGTCGGCAACCTCCCCCCCCAAGACGGGGACAGCTTCTTGCCGCCGTGCTCCCTTAGGTACCCCCCCTTCTTCTAACGATGATGATCACCGTAACTAACCAAGTAGTATAATAGTTTCATGTGCTTGTTTGGCTGCTTTCTACTTCGGTTCCCCCCTCTTGGTTTTTCTGTCTCCTTTCTCAACGCCGCCTCATTTCCACGACGTTTCTGCACCGCCTCCGGCGGTGGACCCGATCGAACAGGCTGGTGTCCTCGATCCGGCAGTCCCTTCCCCCAGACGTGGACAAATGGGGGGTGTCTCTGCAGCTGCTCATGGGCGCGGTCGTCACGGGCGGGCTGGTCGTGGCCGGGTGCTACCGGTGGATGCAGGAAAACGTTATTACGGACCCGGAGTGTGTCGATGCTGCCAGGTAAGGTGGCAACCTGCAACGCGGCGCGGCGGTCTTGAGGGCGTTGTGCCGAGCACGCCTTTGTTTCGGCTTCCATCCGTTGTTACGTTCCTTGTGGTTCTTGGGTGTACCACCGGTGATGTTTTGGTTGCCCAAGTATTTCGTTCGTTTTTTTTTTTTTGTGGCTCTTATTTAACGACACGTGCTGTTTTTTGGCTGTAGCCCTTCGTCGTCGTTGCAGCTGTCATAGACGTGGTCCCCGTTCCTATTTGTTGGTGTGTTGGAATTGTCCATGGCCATATTTTAGCCGTAAACATCTTTGTGACCGTCACCATTTCTTGTGTTGCTGCTATCCCTGTCGGCGTACCCCCCCCCCCCCCCCCCCCCCCCCCCCCCCCCCCCCCCCCCCCCCCCCCCCCCCCCCCCCCCCCCCCCCCCCCCCCCCCCCCCCCCCCCCCCCCCCCCCCCCCCCCCCCCCCCCCCCCCCCCCCCCCCCCCCCCCCCCCCCCCCCCCCCCCCCCCCCCCCCCCCCCCCCCCCCCCCCCCCCCCCCCCCCCCCCCCCCCCCCCCCCCCCCCCCCCCCCCCCCCCCCCCCCCCCCCCCCCCCCCCCCCCCCCCCCCCCCCCCCCCCCCCCCCCCCCCCCCCCCCCCCCCCCCCCCCCCCCCCCCCCCCCCCCCCCCCCCCCCCCCCCCCCCCCCCCCCCCCCCCCCCCCCCCCCCCCCCCCCCCCCCCCCCCCCCCCCCCCCCCCCCCCCCCCCCCCCCCCCCCCCCCCCCCCCCCCCCCCCCCCCCCCCCCCCCCCCCCCCCCCCCCCCCCCCCCCCCCCCCCCCCCCCCCCCCCCCCCCCCCCCCCCCCCCCCCCCCCCCCCCCCCTCTTGGCTTCTGGTTCTGCCCCGTCGAGAATAGCGCCGCCTGCATGAAGGAGACGACCAGCCTGACCCTCAGGGAGAGCGCCGCCTTCCTTGGGTCCAACGACTACCTTCGTGACGTCGCTATCCTTGTCATCGCCTACGGCACCAGCATCAACATCGTTGAAGGTGGGTGGTGGTGCCATGTGCCTTCGGGTAGACAGGCAGACGTGGATGACGATGATGATGATGGTGATGGTGTGTCACGCACCGGAGGGGGAAAGTTTTCTGTCGACAACGACGGTTTGCGGTGTTTGTGCTTGGTTCAGCTTGTTCTCGATGGTGAGAGGTGAGGATTTTTTTCCGCTCCAGCAATTCTTGGTGATTGATATTGTTTTGGGGGCAAATCGCGTCGTCTTGAGGACATTGTGACCTGTTTCTGTCCTTGAGGGGGGGATCATTGTCGCCGCACACTATCTCCCCCTACCACAAAGTTACGTCGCACAGGCTTTTCGCGTGTTTTGACACTCCACGAACGATATTACTCCTTTACACTCTCTTCCGATGTTTAAACGCGGTTCCTTTGGTGAAGTCGTTCTACGTATCATTCACGGTCTGGTACTTTGATGAAGCTTTGGAGAAGAGCCGAAGAAACAGGCTCAAACGAGAATCGGGCTTCAATGGCAGGCCCAGATGTACTTTTCCATCTTGGTCGGTTCATGTAGGCCTTCACTCCTTCCTCTGACGCAGCGGTAGCAGCCATCAAAGCGATGCCACTTTATTTATTTCGTATCTGTTTTTCCCCGCTCTCTGTTGTCGCTCTTGTCTGTTTCTCTCTTCCACTCAAGTCACGTGGAAGGCGAAGCTGAAAATGGCTTACCCTGACCCTAACGACTACTCCGCTTTCATGGTAAGAGAACCTGTTCCGTCTACTGCTGTTGGAGCCTTTCCCTCACACGCCAACAGCAACTCGAGTTGCTGGCTGCGCCACCACTGCTTGCGTGATCACCTTCATCTTCGTTTGGGCCTGTTGGCCTGCTGTCGAGAGGAAGACTTGTCGAGTGATCGTAACGTGCACGCATGAGAGTTCATAAATTGTGGCAGTATTGTCTTTGCTGGACTCTAGGCCCCGTTCCCCCTTATCGTCGCCACACAACGTCAATAAATCAACCAGGGGGTAGCCGGAAACAATAATGTAGTCGTCGAAGGAAAATTATTTTCATGTATGGAATAAGTAACTTTGCAGCGAAGGTTCAGCGGTGTCCCCTGCCCCCTACCCCCGGCTTGATGGTGATGGTGATGTTTTGGACGATATAGACACCGCAGGTAAAGTACCCGTGTCAACGACCAAACTATTAATAATAGTGGCGCCTCACGCGCGGGCTTTGCTAGTTTACTGAGACTTTTTTTTCTACGTCGTATGTCTACATCCGATGCGACTTTGTCGTTTTTCCACGCTGCAGGGCAACTTCTCGAGCACCACCGGCCTGGTAACGCTGGGTATGATGCTCCTGGGCGGGCAGGTGTTCAAGAACTACGGGTGGGGCACGGCAGCGAAGGCGACGCCGGTAGTGCTTCTTGTAACCGGGGTGAGAAGAGGAAAGGCGAGGGGGGTCCGGGCGGCTTGCTCAGAGGCATAAATCCAGATGGCTTTCGACAGACAGACAGACCAGCCATCATGAACGTGTGCTATGTATGCCTGTCTGGTTTGTACCATGCACTTTTTGTTTTTGTTGTCGCTTGTTGCGCGTGCTCTCGCTTTTTTTTCGACAAAGGCGGACATACATGGACAACTTGGGGACCCAAACCCCCGCGCTGTTCGGCGAAAAAATTGCGGACCATGCGCGCAAGTCTCTCGCGCCAGATGGTGATGATGCTCCCTGTCACCGTCTCCTCGGACCTGTGTCCAGTAGGTGCTACATAAAGTCACCGACCGAGTTTGAGACTACTTACTCTCAATATACTCTTGAAAGAGTTGCACGCGTTTAGCAATGCCCCACCAGACACACCCTCGCAGGCTCATGCTCACACCCCGGCTGACTCTTGGCGGGGTGTTGGTGTGTGATGGTCGTCATCACGCCCCTCCCCCTAACAGGTTGGTTTCTTCTCGCTATCTATCTTCGGGGATGCATCACCGGTGCAGGAGATGCTGGGGGCTTTGAGCACAAACCCTCTAACCCTGGCGGTGCTGGCGGGCGCGGCCCAGAACGTGCTGTCCAAGTCTTGCAAGTAAGGGAGAGGCGGGGAAAGACAGAGAGAAGAGGGGGGGGGGGAGCAAGAGAAAGCACCTCGAAGGAGGCTAGAAGATACGGCAAGCAGAAACTGCTACTTTGAGTGGGACACCTGGTGGGAATAGTATATCACAGACAAGTGCGAGGGGAGAACGAGGAGTGAGAATTGCATAAACAAGAGGCCGTCGTGTTTTTCTCTTTGCTTCGTTTGGGTGTGTTGATTCTGCTTGTGGGGTGCTCTTGCTGCTATTGCTACTCTTGTCCCTGCTCCTGCCACGAACTCTGTTTTTTTGTGTGCTACAATGCAACAAATTCAAGGTATGCTCGTGTTGCTGAATGCTACTGCTGCTGGTGGTGCCTCTGTGCTGCTGCTGATGCTACTGCTCGCCCACCGTCCAAATCCCCAGGTACTCGCTCTTCGACCCCTGCAAAGAAATGGCTTACATTCCCCTGTCCCAGGAGGAGAAGCGTAAGGGCAAGGCTGCCGTCGACGTAGTAGGAAACCCTCTCGGCAAATCCACAGGCTCATTCGTCCAGCAGGTGGGCCAACCAACCAACCAGTTGGTCAGTCATGGAGACAGGACGTCGAGAGGAGGAGAAACACGCCTTGGTGTATGTGAATAAATTGTCTGGGTGGGCTGATTGCTTCAGATGGAGGAGAGGGGTTTGATTGTGTTGCCCGGGGTACAGCAGAAGTAGAAGCGACTAAGATCTTTCCAGCCGTTGCGATTTCCTGGTCTATTGGACGGACCACCACAAACACGAATAAAAGCAAAACATTTGGCAAACCATAGGCGTAGTGTGGGTTGTCTCTGTCTCTGTCTCTGTCTCTGTCTGTCTGTCTGTCTGTCTGTCTGTCTGTCTGTCTGTCTGCTAGCTATAGCCCGGACTCTTCATCAAATCCTCGTCCTGTCAGGGGGTCTTGAGACTAAATGGGAACTACCAGGATGAACTCGCAAACAACGTCGAGATTTGTCGTGTTTTCAAGTCTTGTTATTGGTTGGTTCATTTCATGTTGACTCTCCTCACCACTCGGTTGCGCCTGCTGTTCACCTCCGCCGAAAAGGGACTCTTCCTTGCGACGGGGTCCCTCCAGGCCTCCACCCCCTACCTGGGGGGGGTATTGCTCGCCGTGATCACCACGTGGCTCTTCGCAGCGGACTCGCTCTCCAAGAAGGTGGGCATGTTTTCGTTCCTCACGGGCTGTCGTGGATGTGTTTTTTTCAAGAGTGGTTTTATCAGCTAAGGCATGCAGAACATGAGTAGCCCCCCCCCCCCCCCCCCCCCCCCCCCCCCCCCCCCCCCCCCCCCCCCCCCCCCCCCCCCCCCCCCCCCNATGTGCACCGCGTTGTTCTCATGCGAGGTGGTGATTCGGACTTCTTGTTGTTGTCTCTTATCGTTGCGAGTTTGCCTCGTCCTCGCCTGCTCTTGTACGTACTTGTTGTGTTTCGTGCACTCTGCTGTGCAACGAACACTTTGTTTACTACTGTGCAGCGAACACGGTTATTTCTGAGAGAATTAACACAAATGTCTACGAGTTGGGAGAGCTGCTTTGGGGAATCTTTGGGAAGGAGGCCAGGGTCAAAATGGCGCCGAAACGTTGCTCTTGTCCGCCACCCATCGTCCTTTTCGCTTGAAGCTCGAAGGTGCTCTTTTTATGTCGTAGCGTTTTCGATTTGATACTGTACGCACTCTCCTGAGACGAGCTTTTTCTTGTGCGTGTTCCTCTTCGTGCTCAATCTGCAGTTCGAGGCAGCGATGGGACTGGTGGGCGATACGACGGCGCCGCCGGCATTGGCATCGGCATCGGAAGGACCACGATCACCACCACCGCCTGCTGCCGCAGCAGCAGCAACAGCAACAACAATGCCAAGGGTTACCACCGACGCACAGGCGGCAGGGACAGCAGCGGCAGCGGGTCAGGAGTTGGCGGAAGAGAAGGAGGCGGCAGCGGGGCATGGGCTGGGGCGATAAGGACGCGAAGCCGAGGCCAAGGCTGCACAACTGGTGGGTTAGTCCACTGCAGCGGCACCGGGTGCGCGTACTGTACGGTGAAAGGCGAGGAAGGCCGGGTTTGTAAACCCTTTGGTGGCAACGACGAAGTGCATGCGGTTTTGGTGGCGGCGGCGGCGGCGGTGTGTTGTTGGTGCGGATTTGTTCTCCCACACACCGCTCAATAACACCGTCCGTGACAGGTCGGGGAGCAGGTGGACCTGGACAGCGGGAAGATGTGAGAAGAATGGGCACGAAGGCGCGACAGACACTGGAAGGGACGGGAGAAAAAGAAAGGATGAGGGGGGGGGGCGAAAGGAGAGAAAGGAAACAAGACGTTTGATAGATGGCATGCGAGCCTCGCGGATGTTGATCTCACCAGATAGATTTGGAGAGGAAGGGGAAAGATGATGAGGGTGAAGGCGGAGGACTAGAGGACTAGAAGGGCCGGAGGGAGTGATGGTGAGATTTAACCAACCACGTGCAGGCAGAGGCGCGTCTCCTTACGCCTCGTGTGACGCTTTGTGTGAGAAAACATAGTACTTGCACTTTGGTGCGGACCACCAGTGCGCCGCCCCTCCTTCCCCCTGCTGTGGATTGTCCGTAGCGTGTCACATCCTCCAAGTCGGATGCCGTACTGCTGTGTATCTTCCTCTCAACAGTCCAGTTAACAGAAGCTATGATGACCTTTGGCCTTTTTTTCTTGTCTGAGCTCTGAAAGCATGGTGTATTCTTTGACTGATTTCCCGGATGAACAAGGGGTAGGCGTCGCGTTGACGCTTGTCTGCTCGGTGACCTTAGGTGTCGACGTTGGTGGTATACGATGTGTGTTAACTAGAGTAGCAGCGTTGTCAACTTGTTTTAGCTGCAAGCTATGTATTTGGAGCGAGACGCGGGCGGAAGGGTGTGGCCTTAAGGCGCTTTGCAGACACCCCGAGACGCCCGACGGACATGATCACAAGTATTCCAATACATGGAGTGCACAGACGAAAAAGAGTGCGGTGTCGAGCTTACCGCCCGAAAGATAACACAGAGCGAGAAATCGCACCATTGACATAGACAGAGCGGGAGACGCACCGTAGATAACGCTGCAGCGGTGACGCTTTTCCGTCCATAGACAACAAAATTCGACTAACAGAGCGGGGTAGAGGCATGGGTCTGTCTGCGGAGGCTGTGCGTGAGGGGTGTAGTGTTAGTGGTGCGGGCCGTATTTGTTTGTTGTGTGTGTATCATGTTTTCCGTCATTGACGTCGTAGACTTATGAGGGTGTGACGAGGTTGCAAGACCGACTGTATGTGATAATTTCATGCGCCCGTTCAATGTCCGCCCTGCTTTCGGTGACTGTGTAAACCGTGTGTTTCAAAACCCCGAGTGCTTCATAGACGCCCAGGATGTGAGCCGCCCGCAGGCAATCCCTAGACTACAATGCGTACGAGAGGGATCCGGAATAACGAGTAGCAAGCATCCTGGCTTGTTTCTTCTTCTCAAGTCCAGTGAGATAAGCGATTACGCTTTTAGTGTTCTTAGATTGATGACCCCGGATGCGCAAAAGGTGGGTGTCGCGGTTACGCTTGTCAGTGTCTGATTGGTGGGCATAGGATTCAAACTTCTTGGTTTGGAAATTAATTAGTAGATACGCGTCGTCACAGTAGCAGACCTTGGATAGACATCCTTTGTAGATATCGATGCGCCCTGATTTCCAATGTTTCGAGAGCATTCGTGACATGGCGCAGTCCGGCAATTTGCGGAGGGAGTTGCGATGCGTCTTGCACAATATGCCGCCAAGAGCCCCCACTGCCCATCGATCACCTCGTCCGTAATAATTCGAGGTTTGACAGACGAAAAGGTTGAAATTCGTTTGCATGGCGATCGATTGTCCCTCTGTAAACTCCAGACTCTAGGTCAGCGCAGACGAATATTGATGAACGTCCTCAGAGTATCGTCTAAGCGCAGCAATGTTTTTTTTCCTGCCCAACCTTAGCCGAAAGGCCCGAGGTACGGTTAGAATGAAACGGCCGGTTTTACAGACCAACGCCAAATGCCAGGATGACGATGATCATGATGTCAACTGCCGCTGACCCAATGAAGAAGTGGAGTGCCGGGCGGGAACTGAAATCTGGAATGAAATAAGGATGGTACCATGCGTACCGCACTGTCATCTCGAGAACGGTAGGAAACCATAGAACACCAACGACCTCTCTCCATGCATGTGCCTAGAAACGACTGACCTTTCGGTGTACATGGCCTGCTTTTTTAGAGGAGGTTAGCTCGACCAAAAGTAGGGAGAAAATCTAGCTTTTCGGGAAGACAGTCGCAAGGAGCGACAGCAGGAACAACTTCGTGAGGTCTCGTCCCGACGAATGGACTGGAACCTCTCCGCGTAAATATACATATATACATACATGTATCTACTCAAGCCGATGGTTCAATCGAGTGCCCCCCGGATTGTTGAAAAGGCAGGGGAGCGATGCACCCGGAGTCTTCTCTTGAGATCAGCTTGAATAATATCGTTGTGCCGCATGCATGGTGTCATGTGCCCGTGGCAGGGGACTTCGTGAGAGGCATACAGACGAGGTGTGCCGCTTACGTTGTGGAGATTCTTCGTGTGTAGATGACAGTGCAAACAATCCCCAAAAGCTGCCAACATAAAGTTCATCACCCGCTTTGACTCCGTTCTCTAAATAGGAGGTGGGCCCGAGAACTACGAAAATTCGTGGTCTTCTCTAGAATCCTACACACTGTCATAGATTCCACTATCTTTGTCTCCTTCTTAGACTGCACTCGGTTTGTCCCTGTCGCTCTACTCGCTCGCTCTCTTGGCTGTCTCTCTCAATTCTTTGAATCCCCAGACAATCCTTCGTCTGTACCATAGCTTTCTACTCCCATCAGACAGGTGCTTGGGTAGGATACCATGACTAAAGGCTAGTGGTTTTCATCCAATCTCACACATTAGTTCGGTGGGCACAGCTGAACTAAAAACAAACACGTCCTCCAAAAAGGAAAGAGTAAGACGTGCAAACTTGACAGTTTCACTGACAAAGCACCAAGGATACGGCTCATGGGTGGCCGCAAACTCTACTGCACGCCCCTCTCCATGCCTCCCTGTTCTAGCGGTATAATCCAACGCCTTAGGACAACACGAAAGCCTCCAAAGCCCCTTGAACCAAACGGAACACAACCGAAACGCAAAGCCTTCGCACCTCACCCACCGAAAGTATTCACATTTTCCGTGCACACATCCCTCCCTCTCATAACGTTGACTCATGCCTAAAAAAACTAGAACAAACGCCCTAGGGTTGACCTAAGCGAATAACCACAACACAAATCAAGCAGTATCGACAAGAATGACCTGAAGCGCCCTTGGCGAGAAGGAGAGGACCAAGGACCCTTCATCAACACAAACTCCCCTCGTCTTCCTAATCCCCTCTTGTACCAACAAATAGCCTGTAACGCGCACAAATTGGCCTATCCGCTCTTTACCAACACTCGCGGGAACACAACCGGGGTGGCAACAACAGCAACAACAACGACGACGACAACCACCATTCACAACGAACAAATCATGACGAAAACTACGTGATCCCGCTCACGTCCAACCGTTTCCTCGACGCCCTCCTCGCGACGTTCCTCTCTGCGTCCATGCCCGCCTCTTCTCCACTCGGCAGGACCAGGTGCTGGCTGGCAACGCCGCCGGCGCCGCCGTGCAGGAAGTTCCCGCTCTCTTCCCTGGACCCCCGTCGGCTTGGCGGCTCGCTCGAACCTACCGCCTCCTCCTCGTCCGCCAGAGAAACTCCTTGCCAACCCCAATCCCCCCTCGCCGACGGCAAGTGAGGCGTGTTTCTGGCGGTGGCGGTGGCGGTGCCGGTGCCGCCACCGCCGTCCGCCGCTCCTTCTCTACTCTCCCCCGCCGCCAACATGCCTCTCCGTTCCGAGTCATCCCTCCCACCATTCTCCCCTGTCGCCGCCGCCGCCGCCGCTACTGCCGCGCCTTCGCGACAAGCGTCGCCGAAACCGTCGCCGCTGCCGCCGGCCGCGGGGGGGCGGGACGCAGGTCCGCGGCCCGAAGGGTTCGGGCGGTAGCGCGCCGAGGCGGCGGCGTCAGCGTGGAGCTGCCTCTGGGCGAGGGAAGGCTTGTTCGTGTTCTTGTACTCGTCCCAGAAGGAGTTGATGATCACCGTAACGACAAGGTTCAGGATCACGGCAACGCCCATGATGTAGTTCACGATGAAGAAGGCGCGGGCCCAGCCCGTGCCGGTAACGTCCACGAACTCGTCCACGATCACGTACCTTGGTTTTCGAGCGCGCGCGCGCGCGGGGGGGGGGG
>CACKRE030003109.1:116965-134065 GCA_902602495.3 Ectocarpus sp. CCAP 1310/34
CGACTGTGAGTCCCCCCCCCCCCCCTTCGCTTGCTGCCGCTTGTTCGTTCGTTGGGCAGAAAATCCGCACCATCGAGCTTGATAGCAAGACCATCAAGCTGCAAATTGTGAGTGTGTTTGTGATGCAGTGTTGGTTACATGACTGGAGAGCGGTGGTCGGTTCCAGTCGAAGGAACCGACAGTCTGTCTGCTGTGGACGATGTTCGGTTGTCGGATGGACCACTTGCCAGGGAACTCCTTCTTTCTCTACTATCTGAGAGCAGCAGCAGCAGCAGTATTGATCTCGTCGTCGCTCTGTTTGCCTGTGTACAATGACGGGCCCTATTCTCTGTTACTGTTGTGTACAAGCATTCATTGCCGAGTTGAACGCGCACACACTTTTGACATTTTGGTGTTTGCGACATGCATCTATCTCATCCTGTGGCCTCCTGTCTGTACCGTCGTGCGCGCCTTCCTCTTGTTTCTCCCGTTGTGCTCGGCGGTGATGACATTTTCGTGCTTTTTTTCACCACTCTACTATATTTTACCGCTTGTTTTACACTGCTTCTCTTTTTGTGGGTCGTCGTCGCCCGTTTGGGATGATCTGTGAACACTTACTGCTGTGTGCTTGTGCGCGTAGTGGGACACTGCGGGACAGGAGAGGTTCCGGACGATCACGTCCTCGTACTACCGGGGAGCCCACGGCATCATCGTGGTGTACGACGTCACCGACAAGGAGTCGTTCAACAACGTTAAGCAATGGCTCCACGAGATTGACAGGTGGGTGGCGAGGTTCTGTTGTTTTGTATATTGTCATGTTGGCGTCGACCGCGCTAAAAGGGCTGACCAATGACATGCGTCAGTCTCACCGCGGCTGAAAACAGAAAGCCCTTGTAAAAGCCATCTCTCTCTCTGTGTGTGTGTTTGTTACATCGATCGTGTCAAAGCTTGTCAGCTGACCAATTATATATTGTAGTCGCCCCTGTATAGTGCCGGTTTGTGTCGAGAGATTTTACCGGCGCTAGACCGGACACCGTCACTGTTCAAAGTACAGAACGACTTGGTATTCCAGTGTGTGCTAGCCGAGAACACCGGCACTACAGTTAGGGGTGTCAAAGCGGAAAATTTCCTACAGGAACAAATTCGAAAAAGCGTCCTTGGATCTTGCTGATGGAAAATCGACCAACCAATGAAATTGCACAGAACCGTCAGAACCTCCCGAAAAGACCCTCCGACGTACACGCGCGAGGGCGCGGCTCGCCTGTGTGCTTTGCGCCCTGCTATGGGGCACAGCACAACACCATTGCACGGTCCCACTCTAGAACACATGCCTCATGACACACCCGAGCAGCAGCAGGGCGGTGAAGCCACGCAGACACCTGCCGCCGCCGCTGCTGCTGCTGAAAAAGCAGCAGCAGCGGCGGCGGCGGCGGCGGCGAGGTTGAGCCTGGCTCTCTTCCACAATTTCTTACTTTTGACCAACTCCTCCTTCGTTTCCTCCAGCGTTCTCTCAACGACGGCGAGGCTGCCGCGTTCGACAGCGCGCCGCGTGTTATCTTCTGCTGACGCGGCAACCATACACTGCCCCGTCCTCTCTTCAAACTTCGTTTTGTTTTGATTCAGCTTTCGCGCAGCGCGCCTCCTGCTGCCGAACGGCGCGGACCTCGTTTTTTTTTTTGGGAGGGTCTGCTTGTGTAGGCGCTGCAGCCCCACTGGAGGGGCCGTTTTCAGACATGTAGATCTCGTGGTTGGCTGATGCGATTCGGATGCGGTTTGTTGTGTGGTATAGCTGTAAACCAAAGGTAGAGGGCTGTAGGGTCGCTTTCACGAGAGGAGCAAAGGTCGCCTTGNTGTGTAGGCGCTGCAGCCCCACTGGAGGGGCCGTTTTCAGACATGTAGATCTCGTGGTTGGCTGATGCGATTCGGATGCGGTTTGTTGTGTGGTATTGCTGTAAACCAAAGGTAGAGGGCTGTAGGGTCGCTTTCACGAGAGGAGCAAAGGTCGCCTTGGGCGTGGAGCAACGAGCCCAAAAAAAAATGTTTTTTGGTGTTGTTCGTCCGCCCTTTAACTTAAGAGAAAACCTACCCTACAGTCACCTCTATTGGACCTGTTTCCAGGTGTGTGTAACGCATGAAGAGCCATGCTGCTGTCTGAACCCAGAGCTGCCTGCACAAACAAATTGACATCATGTATAGTTAATTCAGTATTAACAGCGGGATTCTCAAGAACCAAAAAAAACAAAACAATCTGAGTGCCCCCCTCAAATTTTGCCGAATGGACCGGACGTTTTCTTGGCCCCAAATTCCGCCGCTTTGACACCCCTAACAGTATTCGACCGGCACTACACAGGGCTCACTACTTCGTAGTGGCAAGTTAGTCTTACCAAAGTGCGGCCCAATATGGAATACGCTTCGACTGACTGTAAAACCCATCGTGTGGGGGCCGGTGAAGGGGGTCACGGGGGAGGCTTAGCTATTTGTTGTCCAAGATGAAGACAGAAACGACATATTGCAGGTGTATGTGTGTTCGTGTCGTACGGTAGGGAGTGGCAAGAGTCAAGCTGCAAAGCGACCGCGTTGACAAGGAGAAGGTGCTGCGGGTGTGCTTGCCCAGCGGAGGGAGCAACATGAAAGGATGGCACGGGTGCGCTCGCTCTGCGCGGTGGCCTAAAGCAGGAAATCCCGCACATAATGCCTCTCTCTCACAACTGTGCTCACCAGCACCCTATCGCTTGCAATCCTCATGTGCCCGTGCTGTTGCTGCTGCGCACAGGTATGCGTGTGAAAATGTGAACAAGTTGCTGGTGGGGAACAAGAGCGATCTCGAGGCTAAGCGCGCGGTCACCACGGAGGAGGCCAAGGTGAGAGGACAAGAGGCGACATACTCTTTGCAAAGTCTAGACAGGATAATGTGGTACAACTTGGGGGCGGAAGGGAGGGTCTACTGTTGTTGTTGATTCGGGGAGTGGCAAGAAGGTAAGAACAATCAAACCTCGTCTGAATGGAGCTCTCAAGGAACGCTCTTCTCGAAGTCCTGGGCCTCCCTTCAGTGTCTCTTGCGGTACTGTGTGTATTCCATTTTGATGTTGCATGTTGTGCTAGGGTTGCACGGTTGTAAGTAATTTTGTTGAGTTTTTGTTTTGCCTGCATCCAGGATATACATGATCAACATGCTGACACCTTTTTTAGGCCGACCGGGCATAGCCTTGAAGTACACTTCCAGCACGATGCCCAGTCGACTTACAACAATTGTCAGGATGCCTGTTGCGTCTTGACTGATCTTACTCTTGTAACCGTGCAACCTTAACACAACGCGAACAGCGACCCGTCTTCTATCTACGTTCGTATGCATATACAAGCCCGATCCTCGAACTCCATCCTTATCTGTGTTTGATTATCTTCAGAAATGCTGCGATACGATAGTTCCGTTTCTGCGCCACAGGCACCCCCTTCGCCAAAGGGGGACGATTGTAACAGGTTGCCAACGACGACAGGATGTACACAAAATGGTGCACGCGTCCATCTCTATCCCATCTCTCTTCTCCACGACAAATTATTTATCTCTTGGTGTCCATGTTTTTTATGCACAGCAAGCACTCGTCAAGAACGGTACCCCATGCTATGAATGTTATTCCAGTAGTCATTTCGACAATCCAAAAATGTGCGTGTGTTTTTTTTTGCACCAGGCATTCGCGGACACGCTCGGGATCGAGTTCCTCGAGACTTCGGCAAAGAACGCCTCCAACGTTGAAAAGGCCTTCATGATGATGGCCAGCCAGATCAAGAGCCGCATGAAGAGCCAGCCCACGGGGGCGCCCCGCGGCGGCACGAGGCTCACCGCCTCCACACAAGTCTCGGGGGCCGGGTCGGGCGGTGGTTGTTGCTGATTGGTCGAGGCTTGCAGAGAGAGGCCAATGAGAGAGAGAGTCGCTACCGAGGAGTTGCTGCTGGTGTCGGTGGTGGATTATGCGATCGCGACCGGGTCCCGCAGACGCTGATCATCACTCAACAGCAGACGGCCAGCGACGAAGCAGAAGGCTTTCTGTTTTTTTTTCCGCACCCCCCCACCCCACCGTTGTCAATCGCTTTTATCCCCGCCCCAGAGTATGGGGTCGAAGTAAAACGGGGGACTTCGGTTCCCACCCGATTTTGTCCTCGCTGCCCACCAGTCTGGTCCAGTGGCGACTGCGGATACCGACAGGGAGGAGGCTCAGCGGCTTTTGCATCGCTGTCGAAAAGGCAGCAGGAGGAGAAGCCTGCGGTGTTGTGGTCGATTGAATGAATGCCGCAAATGGCACTTGAAGAGTTCTCGGCCGTTGTTTGCTTTTTGGGTGGGTCCGAGGAGGCGGGCTCAGGCTTATGTTTTTGAGGTGGGTTGGACATACCACTTGGATAGGGAAAGAAGGAGGTGGGACATGGACTTCACTTTTTTCGTTTTTGTGGGTGACGTTTTTCGTTTTCGGGTAGGCGGGGATGGCAACTAACCGGAGAAAGTTTTTAGGCACGTAGTGGACAAGCAGCAGTAGAGAGCCGCAGTAGCCCTCTTGTCCCAAAAACTTGTAAACTTGAATGGGCACACACCCTTCCCTGCTAGCAGTAGCGTCTCTGCAACGGCCTACTTTTTGGTCCTCTTGGGGGGGGGGCGGGGAGGGGGAAGGCGTAGTTTCGAAGAAGGGATAGTTCAGATGATGGGGTCAGGTTTATGACCCTTCCCACCTTTTTTTTTTTTGGCCAAGCTCTAGCTCGAATCTCCGGGACTTTTGGTCGGGGAGATGCGGCAGTATTGGAGGGAGGCTTGTTGAGTAGTTCCGTCAGCGACACAAAGAGCGGCCCCGACCTGCTGTGTGCACCCCCCTCCTTCGCTTTTTTTTGTTCTGTTGTTGCCTTTGGTATCTTGACTTGACATAAGTGGTTTCGCGCGCAAGGTGCGCGTAAGGTGCATTGTTTTGTTTCTGTTGCCGGCCTGCCTCTTGCGCCACCGGTGTGAAAGGGAGTTCGGCGTTTTTTGTTCATGCCATCCAACTTTCGGGGGCGCCGCGATTTCTTCTCTTGTGCCGCTTTGCGAACGAAGCGCACAGGGGAAAGGAAGGCCCGAGGCAGCAGCAGCAGCAGCCGCTGCCGCCGCCGCCGCGTATTATGAAAGTGTGTGTTTTTTTCGCCTGGTACGGTATCCGCGCGCTCTGCAGAAAAGTGGCCCGGTTCGTTCAGGCTCCGAGAAAAAAAATAAACGGTCAGAATTCGACAAAAGAAGGAAACAGACAAACGTTTCTTCCTGATATTTTGACAGTTTGTTGGGCGCAGGAAAGAAAGTTCAGCGACAGGAAAGCGATAACTTTCCTGGCGAATGCGCGGGAGGGTAGACTGTGTACGGGTGAGAGGCACCCAGTTTTCCATGGTATGCACAGCCAGCCGCGTCACCAAGTCTGATGGGTTTTTGGAAGAGGAGAGAAACAGGAACGAAATCCACGAAAAAAAACGAATGAGGGGGTCCTGGCTGCTGTTGTTGTTGTCTTCACATTTATAACCGTTCCGGTCTCCGCTCAGTACCTTCCTATGTCCGTACTGGGCCAACTGACGCGGACGCCTTCCGTGGTCACAAGCCAACTGCCCCCCGTAGGCGCGATCCGGAGTAATACGTTCAGCTTTTTTAAGGGGGGGGGGACAGTGATGAACCATCCCCGGATAAGGTCTGATTTTTTTTTCGCTAGTACCTTGAGGTATGAGATGGGCACCACACGATTCTTTTTTTTTTTTACACATGTTTCTTGCCGGGTTTCAATCGATTCCATCTTATTCCTGGGAATATTTCACCAAAACGCAAAAAGCGGGGATGGTCCAAAACAATCCCCGGAATAAAAAAAGTGTCCAACCCAGCTGAAAATTTCAGGTCATGGTAATTTTGGGATGGGGATTACGAATCCGTGATCAGATTTTTTTTTCTTGTTTTCATTTTTGAGATATCGACGTGAATATTGACGTTGCCAAGAACGGCATCATCACAAACAATTTCCAACAAAATTTACACGCCACCTCGCCCCTATCCCCACGTTTCCGATACCAAAACACACCGTTAACGCCAATCGCAACGTGCAATTGCCACCTCGCCCCCTACTCTCACGTTTCCGATCTCACCACGCACGTTTACGCCTAAAACGACGTCCAACAACAAACAAAAGAAGCAGCACAATTATATCCCCGGCTGTCTCCGGAAACGGACAAGAAGTGTGGATTCTTCCTCTCTTTCAAGCTCCTTCCACAAATTGAAAGCAATCTTCGAGTCGCTCGCTTCCCACTGAGTCCCAGTGAGCCTCGCCATCTCACACGTGCTTTGTCGGGACCTGAAAGTGATGCCAGCTTTGCCTTCGCTTTCCAGCGCTACTCCGGTGTCCATGATGACCGTTTCCTTCACTTTACCCTCCCTCATTGGGGGAACCAGGTCCGGGTACGCCCGGTTGACGTAGCAGTCCTCGTACTGAAAACGCTGGCACGCCGAGCAAAAACACGACGCCAAACGGGTTCTGAGCATGTGCACCCGGGTCTCCTTCCTCACAACAACCACCTCCTCGCCCGACATCGGTTCGACAGGTCCGCTTCCCTCGACCCCTTTCCACCTTCCCGAAACTTGCATCACTCTGACCCCCCCAAGCCCCGCCAATCGACTCTCCTCTTCTCCCGTCGAACGACCCCCCTCCTCCCTTTTCAGCGCCAGCTTGATGTCTTCGGGGTCTTCCGTCGTGGTTTGCGCGTCGTTCCTGGGAGTGTTGGCCCCCACGAAGTGGTGTCTGTCTCAATGACAAGGTCGCCGTCCTGGAACGTCTCCAAGCAACGCCCGTGGCAGTGCCTCTGCCACTTGGCGGTCGCGTGATGAGCCATGTAAAGCTTGCTGTCCTGTTTGAAGGCCTTCCACAGGTCGCAGAGCCTGCCCTCTTTGGGAATGGTCTGGTTCGCGAGCTTCTTGGCTTTGATCTTCCCATCTGCCGAAGCAGGCACCGTGATCACATCCTCGAACTCCTTCCACTCGACCGTCTTCTGAGAAGTCTCCAGCCTGGTGCAGGTGGGGATTCCCTTGGCCCCCCCGAACCCACACTCCTTGCACTTGAAGGCGCTACATTCCGGTTTCCGCCCCATGAACCCAACATTATCTTCCGGGTCCTCTGCACGCAAGTTCACCTTCGGGCAAGCGATCGCATCGGAGAAAGTTCCTAGGTGCTTCCAAGTCTCCCGCCATTTGCTGCCTCCGTCCACGGTGCACCATCGGCACGAGCAGTCTCCGTGGCTGGCCATGTCGACGTTCGCCAACGCCTCGATGTACAGCACCTGTTGCGAGTGGATCTTGCACGCACACTGTTCCATGACAGGAAGGGTTAGGCACTTGCACCGCGTCGATAGGAAGAGCGTGCGGCCGGGGTCAGTGAATTCGGGCCCCTGTCGTGACTTGAAGCTCCTGTAGTCCGCCCACTTGAGGAACTTCGCGTACACCGCGTCGCCCCCGCCCACTTCGATGAGCTGCCGCCTAGGATGGCGTTCAGCGTTGGGGGACTTGGACGAAATCCACATGTCACGGTCGGCCGAGTTGCCGCTCGCGCGCGACACCTCGTCCGTGTGCCAGTATTGCCGCATTAACGATACCAGTTCATCGCTGGCTGCGTCGCTCCTCTTGGCTCGGGGGGAGAACCAGTAGACACCGTCCTTCAACGCCTCGGTCGGACGGACATCGGGGTTCAACTTTTTGGCACGGCCTACCGCGAAGTTAAAGCTCTGTCTGCGGACGTTAATCGCGGCGGCCGTCCGTTGGGCCGATAGCTGCGAGCCCTCCTCATCTTCGACCATGAAGGCCGCCGCAGTGAGAAGTGTTTGCCATGTTCGATGCCCGTCGCTGGTGCTTCGTTGCTTCTGCGCCTGCTCAATCGCTCTCTTCAACGAAGCTCCGACCCTTGCCAAAACGTCCAGCTCTCGAATACGGCGACGGACTTCCTTCGCAGCGTCCAAACCCTTAGATGCCAAGAATTCTAGTGCGTCGCTTGATGACTCCTTGCTGTTCAAGAAAGCCAGGAAACTTTCCGCATCCTGGGTTCTCCAGTCAATCTCCGCCTTTATAATTGCATCGCGGAAGGGAGGATGGCATGAGAGTGGTCTAGCACGCAGCACTTGTGCTTCGAAAATGTTTGTGAATACTCTTGTTCCCGGCGGATCTAATCAAGATACTCAAATTTGCAGATACTCTACCTCGTTGCAGTTGCTATCTTTGGAGTGCTGGTGTAAAACGATGCAGCGATAGCCATCGGGACACACCCGTATCTAGGCAACTTTCAAAAGTGCTTTCGTGATGTTTACAGCAGTGCGGGAATCCCTAGCAGACTATTTTTTTCTCACCTCTTGTTCATCTGGCTTGCCCGTTTCCACCCCAGATCGAGTCCTTCCGCCACCCCGCAAAGCCACGATGACTGGGTCAGCTAGTTCGTCGTCAGCGTTCCTCCGCCTCTTCTTGCCGCTGCTGCTGCCACCAGCGTCCCCCCCGTTCTCCCGCAGGAACACATCTCGCTTCTTCTTCAGAACTCTGTCAGCCATCTCTAACGCTTCCGAGCTTACAGCCTCTTCAGTGTTCTCGACGTAACGTGTTTCCTTATCCGAGGGCCTATTGGGGCTCTTCTTATTCACAAACTTTGTCTCCAACCGCACCTTGTTGCGAGCAGCGTCGAATCTCCATTTGTGCTCGACAAGGTATCTGGTGCTACCAATGAAGACGATACGCTGGCATTTCCCAGGCTTTGTCAGCTGGCGCCGGCCCAGGGGCGGCGGTACTCATGATCGAGCCTCTGCGCAGCCGACTTTTGGTCTGAACAACTCTCTGAGTGGCTCTACCCCCCCTAAATCGGCCAAGCAGGATCGATTCAAGAGGTGCTCGAGACGAAAAAAGTTCAGCAATGCGGCGAAAAAAAAAAATCTCGGTCTTCCCGAACCGATTTTTTTTTTAGCAAGTTTTTATTCGACGGTTCTGAACGTTTGAGAGAGAACCAGAAAAACGATTTTCGATTTTTTTTTTTTTTGAGCTACGCAGGCACGTAGACGTCTGACTCCGGATCGCACCCGTAGGAGGGGGGGGTACATCTTTCTAAAGAATAACGTGAAGTAGCATACCAAATAGACACCAGAAAATTCCTGGTTGGTGCGATTATTTCGCTCCCCGGCTACTTGTACTGCAGCACAGCATTGGCCGAATGGCGTGGGAAGACCCGGCTTTCGAAGAACAGAATGATTGTGAGCAATTAGACCACGCAAACAAACCAGCCAACGCTCACGAGCGATAAAAAAGAGACTCCCGCAACGCGCGCCAAAGTGCTGTCACTCCATGACACTTTCGACAGTTGAAATAGGCTGCACCACGTGTCGCTGGTTATCCACCCCTCCCCCTCGCGGTGCCTCCGAAGTGAAAGTGATGTTGTCACTGCAGGAAGTCAGTCATCTGTTTGGTGTCACGTTAGTGGTTGCCCTTTCGTTGTTGTTCCGGTAGTCAGGATCGTCTGAAGGGGACCTGTCTATCTTCCTTTTCGTTTCCGGTGTCTTCCTCTCTCTTTCCTCTTGTTTCTTTCATCCCTTATTGACCGGGGTCGATAGAAAAACAAATCGCGCCGTTGAGGAATTTTTTCTCGTGTCCTTCTTTTTCCGAAAAGTGTGCCTCCCCCTGTGGTCGGGTAGTTGGCTTGTGACCACGGAAGGCGTATGCGTCAGTTGGACCGGTGCGGACATTAGAAGGTACTGAGCGGAGACCGGAACGGTTTTTAACGTGAAAACAACATCAACGACAACAACCGCCGCGCCCACAAGTGAGCGTGGTTTGCAACGGTTTGCCTTTTGCACTACTATACACCCGCTGAGCCAACCAAACGGAAATTACACTATCTTGGTGCACGTACCACGCACCGTTGTAGGCGTAAAATATATAACAAAAACACATCATCCAATCGTGCCCTTGATTACGCACGCAAACCAGCGACCTTTCCTTGGTGGACATGAACCATTCCAGGAAACTTCCTTCCGTGCGGTTGATCATCGCGCCGCAGGGGGGGGGGATGATTCATTTATTAATAGCACTGGTTCGCTTATGCAGTCAAGCTTATGTATCTGTGAAGGTAAAAAAAAAAAAAAGGCCTGCCATTTCTCGGCAACCAGCCCAAAACCCGATCGAAGCCAACAGCAGGAGTCCTCTTTACACCTTCGAAAAAATGAGTGGCAAATAAGCCTGGTTGGTCACTTGTCGACGTAGGCTACACACGTGCGGTGCCGTGTGGAGTTGGACCGGACCTCCGGATTCCTGAATCCCGCGGCCTCTAGCTCCTTACCCAGGTCTAGCGAGATGTACTCCTGCAGGTAGGGCTCCGTGCTCTGAAACATATAGAAGGGTGGTACACGGAGGTTGTGCAGGAATTGACGTGCGGTTCGAGAGTAGGGGTGGGGGGTTGGTTGAGATCAGGGGATGGGAGCGTACGGGACATGGCCCAAGCATCTCGGCACCATGGACGAGGCGAGCTGCAGAACTGGCCACCACTTTCGAACAAGCTGGAAGTTACACTACGCAGGCTCAAAAAGAGCAAATCCCACCAGCTGCAGAACAGGTACCCAGCTAAGAATCCTAAACTAATACCTATATAACAGATATCCTGTAATAACAAATAGTATGATCGGTGGTGAGGTACCCCACAGAGGAAGCGAGAAATAAGCCTTGGGAGCGCTATCATCGTTCGTTTTCTCTTCATATGACCCGCTCGGTGGTCTTCGTGGCCTCTGCCATTTGTCATCCTTCCCATGATTCACATCTTTCTCCCTGCATATGGTAGAAGAGTTGACGTTGTTGCGACCTATTGTACCATCTGAAATGCCAAGAAAAGCTAACCACAAAACCTTCCTACGTCCACAACACAATCACTCCATGGCTCTCTGTCGTGTCAGAACATGGTACAGAGCAGTAGACGCCGGTCCTTTTCCGCCAGACAGCACAAATACAGCGGCACGACGAACAGCCCCAGCGACCGGCACAACACACGAGTAGCACCGCCATGAGACACGGAAAGCAATGGAAAAGTTGGAAAACACAGCAAAGGCAATTCTGCTACATTGACAATGAACAGGGCACCAACGTCGATGAGTAACCGTGCGTTACCGCCGAAGGCGCGGCCAAGCAGCTACTCATAATAGGCCTCGCCCCGTGATTCGGGGCTCTCCCGCCGCCGGGGTGCTTGCTTCACCTTGTGACTGCTTACACCTTACATCCAGCGGCAGGAATAACAGCCTGCGTGTTCTCCCTCTCCCACTCTTCTCACCTTGAAGCCGGCGAAGGCGAACGGGTTGTTGGCTAGCTTCTGAAACGCGGGTGACTTGGGGTTCATGTCCTATTGTACCATACGTTCCAGCGGAGGGACGGCGGTGGCGGAGTGTGGCAACGGTGATGGCGGTGGTGGTGGCAAGCAAGGGTGACTCTTGGAGTGGGACAAGATGAGATCCACGATAGATACAAACTAGGCCTTTCTTTTCTTTCTGTATCTCTCTGTCTCTGTCTCCCTGTCTCTCTGTCTCCCTCTCTCCCTCTCTCCCTCTCTCCCTCTGTCTCTCTGTCTGTCTGTCTGTCTGTCTGTCTGTCTGTCTTGTCTGTCTGTCTGTCTGTCTGTCTGTCTGTCTGTCTGTCTGTCTGTCTGTCTCTGTCTCTGTCTCTGTCTCTCTCTGTCTCTCTCCTGCTCAGGCACACACTCTCGCTCTCACACACACGCTGGGGGGTATGAATATCGATCGAACTTGTCCCCCCTTCACCGTTGATGCGCGAGTCATGTGAGAAAATGCCCATTTTCACGCGACAAACCCATCTGTTTTTGGATAAACCGAACCCGCATGTCTGAGACTGCAGACCGTCAAGCACTAGTACTAGGTGCCACGCCGGCTGTCGCCAGCGAACAGCGTAGTATACGCACACCCACACAAACGAATCGTGTTGGTTCCCGGAGTAATCTCCAGTTTCAAGGAGTAGTCTTGACTGATACTGACTATTCAATCACCCCCCGAACTCTCGAAAAAAGAGGGCTACAAGTACACGATTTGAACACAAGCCCTCCCCTCCCCAAAGAAACAACCTCATCCGTCCCTTCTTCGTCGGTAGTCTCGCCTTGTTAGTAACAACAACCACTGTCCGTGATTTTCTACCCTCGCCTCCGCGCAAAGAGCCAGCCTCACTCACCATAAACGAGATTGCGCCGCCTGGACGGAGAACCCTGAACGCCTCTCGGAATACCTCTCTGTTCCGTTTCGATTACGGTTTCGGATTTTCCGCCGACGGTCGACAGACGGGGGCGGGGCGCCATCAGGCACACGGCAAAAACTAGCGCGCAAGAAACGAATCTCGTGGCGTCGTCGAGTGTGGCTCGTTCCGTTCAACCACGAACACGATCGATATTGCGGCTTGTTTCTGGGTGAGGAGTTCAAGGTTTCCTCTCTGGCCTCCACTCCGGCGGAGACAGCGTTCTTTTGTGTCTGCTATTCCCCACCACCACCCCACCAATACTCCACGACGACCTCGCCCTCCGCACCACTATGTGTATCTGTTTTCTCTACTGTTGTCATGAAGCCGATCGGGCCTAACAAAATAATACCGCATAGGAAGTCAATACATAGATCGAACGCACAACAAGCAGCAGCACAGGCATAATACTCGCCCTGCACTTACGCTATGAAGGGATGAAAAAACAAGTTTAGGTTGCATGCCAGCGGTGGCGGCGCTGCATGTATCCTCTGAACGTGTTCCCATCAAAGCCTCAACTCATACAATAGTCGGAAGCCATGCTCAGTCAGCGGAAGAGCATCCAAGGCCTACACGCACCCCCCTCCCCCACCAAGAATAATCCTACCGGCGCTCGCTTCTCCCAACACACGCACAAAACACCCATACCTAGTGGCGTCCGCCGGCAGCTCGTGGCTCGTCAGCGACAACGAGACGAGGTCCATGGACGCGTCCCCCATCCCCGTCATCTCCCCGGCGGCGTGCAGGTACTCGATCCTGCCCCTCGCGTGGCGCTGCTCCTCCCTCGTCCGGAGGAAGTAACGCCCCACGGCAAGCATGTGCGGCGACAGGTCCACCCCGGTGATCCTCGCCGACGGGAAGGTCTCCGCCAGCTTCAGGGTTGACAGTCCCGTCGAACACCCGATGTCGAGGATATCCTTGGGCTCGGGACCCTGGGGAATTGCGACGCGACAGCGGACAGCAGCAGAAGAAACAGTGAACAAGGCAGCAAAAACATGTTGGAGGTCCATCAATTGTACTTAGCGGCTTTGGATTCCGTTTCGACTCAACCGCGCATCGCCAATACGTAGCCGTGGTCGATACAAGGGACCAAGGGGAATAGCATCGACCCCTTCCCTCCTCGCCGCCTTTCTCTCCTACAACAAACCGGTTTGCCCCTCCTACCACACCCCATCATCATCGCAATCCCCAGTCCCAAAACGCAACCGAACGGGTACAGTAGTCTATATCTCTGTGTACGGATACTTTCTAAAAACTCCTATTTAGCCCGAATACCCTAGACTAGCTAGCCCTCGACGTACGGTCGTACCTTGAGCATCTCCTTCATCCTCTGGTGAAAGTTCCCCCGCAGCTTGTCGTCCCCGTGGCGCTCGTACACCCCTTTCTTCCCCGTGTAGATGTCGGCGTGGACACAGATGGCGGAGGGCTCGACTTCGAGCGCGGCCTGCCACGAGAGGTTGCCTTCCGGGTAGCAGTGGAACGGCGCGTAGTAGTAGGAAGGTGTTGACACCTGAGAGGGCGGGGTAGGGGCGGCGCGGGGAGCACGCGGGGGGGGGGGGTAACTACCCGGCACGGTAATCTCCTGCGTGGTATCACAAGAGAGTTTTGCGAGTCGGTGTTGCTCATCGTCCAGAAAGGCGGGATGAGCGACGGGAGGGTTATTTTTCGATGCCGCGAATCATGCTCGCGTTGTCTTGACGTGGCTATATATTAATACTAAACGGGAGCACGGATGGACCCCTATCGTTTGTCCACACGGACGGCAAGTGAATATCCGTCCCGTTGACCCCAACTACCTACGACTGACAAGTCTCTCT
Source organism: Ectocarpus sp. CCAP 1310/34 (assembly GCA_902602495.3). Classification (NCBI taxonomy): domain Eukaryota; class Phaeophyceae; order Ectocarpales; family Ectocarpaceae; genus Ectocarpus; species Ectocarpus sp. CCAP 1310/34. The sequence goes on from CACKRE030003109.1 coordinate 131,045, forward strand.
CCTCTCTCTCCGTCCCTCTCCCTGACCTTGGCGTCCAGCAGCCGGTCGTACTCGCCCTGGAGCTCGTCCATATTGCGCCTCATGCCGTCCACGTTCTCCGCCCACCCCACCCCGAGAGTGTAGGACCGCTTCACTATCTTCTCGCGCGCCTCTTCCACCATGTAATCGAAGAACGGCTCGAATGCGAAGAGAGTGTCGATCGCTTTCGAAACCACCTTCAGGCCCAGGCCGGAGGAACTGCTCGCATGTTACGTTGTTGATTGTTGATTGGAGGCATATTCCGGGTTTGGTAAGAATGTGGCGCGGAAAGGGCGAGGGAAGAGGAGGGTGTGGCCTCAATCTTTTTTTTGGGGGGAGCGTAAGACAAACGACACTTTCGGGCTTGCATGGACTTGTCTGGTTGTGTATTGCCCCTGTACTTGACGCTTGATGGCAACCTCGATATCGTGAGAAGGAAACGGGTTCTCCGTGTCTACCCCCATTCTCCTCTTCATGTCACCGCCGTTTCTACGAACGCTTCTTCCTTGTCATGACGCTATACCACCGGATCCTTACTCATGCCATCGACTTGCTCAGCAGGAGCATACTGCTGTGCGAGAAAACATGCGTGACATTTTGTCTACACGATCGGCGTGACACAGCACCAAACCACCGACCGCGTGTCAGTGATTCCGCAGGCGGTCAGCACAAAAAAAAAAAATGGGAGAGAAAATATGGCCATCGCCATCGCCATCGTCATTGTCAGCATGAGCGGCAGCATGAGCATGAGCAGCAGCAGCAGCCAGCAGCAGCAGCAGACGTGGATTGAAACGATACCCGAATCCCTCTGCATCAGCAACAGAGCTGTGTCCACCGCAAGCCTCAAAAGGGCATGTCCTAGTACACCCGACAAGGAAAAACCGCGGAGAATGCATAAAAGCGATTCACCGCTAAACGAGGCAACTCACCCCTCCTTCTCCTCCAGGCCCGTCAGCGTAGCGTAGCTGTCTTCCTCCGAAAAGGCGTTGGCGTGCATGCTTGACCTGTTGGGGAGCATTCCGGGGTCGGCGGCGAAATGCGGGCGTTGACAGGGAAACTACCGACACTCGGGGGCGTTCTTCACTATCTTGCGATGCCGTTCATGGCGCTGTCTACTTCATCGTGTCCATTCTCGTCCCGTCCCTGCAGTTGCCGATTGTGACCGACGTCTTACCGCCTGTAGGATAGACGGGGGGAGAGACTGGCGGGCGGGGTAGCTCATTTTCTGTTCGTTGTGATGCACATTCGAAAAAAGTGAACAAGCACCTTCCTATTCCTAGTCCAAACGACGGACTTCCAACGCGAGGTTTACCTGCTGTACACTTTGGCCTACCGACTGCTGTAACGCTGTAACTGCATGATCTCGTAGTCTACGGGAAAAACGTGCAGGGCAAGTGACACCGGGGTGCCTATCCCAAAAACCCTGGAGACCTCAAGCCTGGTGAGTGCGATCAGAGGAAAACAACACCAATAAGAGCAATCATCGTGCTGTCGTACCTCCTCCGCCGTTCATGGCGCTCACAGCCACCACGCTGCCGCTGCTGCTGCTGGTGATGCTCGTGCCGGCGATCCGCGTTATGGTGGTGGCGAGCGGAAGGTCGTCTCGTGGCGGGGGCTCCGCCGAAGGTGCCATGAGACAGCAGCAGCGCTGGTGTGTTGTTGCGGACGTGAACGTGGAAGGGAAAGTTTCACGAATGGCGGCTGCTTGGGCTGATTTGTTGGCACACTGGCAGCCTCTCTACTGGTCTCGGGGGTGATCGGGCACCGGGACCGCTACGCCTGGACGTGAGGAAAACGAACAACAGCTGCTGGTCACTTTACAGCAGCAGAACAAGCACTTCCAGCAATACACAGGCCTTGCTTCCCATTGCCCTCTGGGGGTGACCAATCGAACCATGATAGTCTCAGTGCGTGCGCGCGATACTCAGAGACAGAAGTTGGTATACCAGCAGCATCGCAGTCGGGGCACATGTACAAGACAGCGAGCGGTACATGTCACGCGTGTATGCATGTACCTGCGTGAACAAAACACACATGTTCATCTTCATGACCGATCTTACATTGACCAGACTGTAGGAAGGCCGAAGCTGTGCACGAGAATACAAGTGCAAACACCACTACCACGGAACTCAACCGCGGGTGAGACATGTCGTGGCGGCAGTATCTTGGTACACTCACAGTTTGTGTGCTGCCAGCTGGGGTTCCAAGCTTACGGCAAGGGCACACACGGCTTGGAATACATCTACTGCTGTACAACCGCACGCATCTATGGTGCTCTACTTGCGCCCCCATGCTCCTGCTGTCACCCGGGTTGCAAGGGGCTCCGTACACCCCATTTTTCTTTTTTTTGTTCTCGACCAATGACTCACGGAACCCCTCGCAGCTGGCCTTCACCATAGCGACCAACCGAAGTTTCTCAATAGCTCCGGCTGTAGTTGCGATCCAAAATTAGGGCAGCCCTCTATAGAATCGTCGTGGACACCTCTAAAGTATAGTGGCGTTGAAAAGGTGAAAGGGATCGCACCCGCGACGGACCTCGGAGCGTAAAGTCCGCCAGAGGGGTGGTATCTTCCGTAGAATCTTGCCTACCTGTCCTGCGTCTCCCTGCAACGAGAGAGGGATTAGGGCTGCGTGGAGAGATCTCTGAGGCGAAACGGAGGAAGGCACTGCCGTGCACAACCCACCCAAGGTATGAGCACTTCATGGATCAGAAACATGGGCGAAAATCACTGATAATCGGGCGAATCCAGAGACAAGATCATGTGCGGCACGAACCACCCGGGTGCAGCGGCAGCTATAGCTCAGCAGCAGCTATAGCTGCTTCGTGCAGGCTAAGCCGCCCTTTTGCCTGCACCCGAAGGCAATGGTCCTGTACGGTTACCAACCGCGACGCGTGATGAATGCCGACTCATGATAGGATTGATATTGCTAGATTTAGGGGCGGGCGACAAGATTCAATCTTGTGTGGTCCCCAAAAAATTTAAAAATGAAAATGTAGTCTAA
>CACKRE030003113.1:0-11830 GCA_902602495.3 Ectocarpus sp. CCAP 1310/34
CCCTGATGAGGCCGTCCCTAGTTTTGTTTCTGGTGCTATGGCTAAAGCTGGTAAAGGACTTCTTGAAGGTACGTTGCAGGCTGGCACTTCTGCCGTTTCTGATAAGTTGCTTGATTTGGTTGGACTTGGTGGCAAGTCTGCCGCTGATAAAGGAAAGGATACTCGTGATTATCTTGCTGCTGCATTTCCTGAGCTTAATGCTTGGGAGCGTGCTGGTGCTGATGCTTCCTCTGCTGGTATGGTTGACGCCGGATTTGAGAATCAAAAAGAGCTTACTAAAATGCAACTGGACAATCAGAAAGAGATTGCCGAGATGCAAAATGAGACTCAAAAAGAGATTGCTGGTATTCAGTCGGCGACTTCACGCCAGAATACGAAAGACCAGGTATATGCACAAACTGAGATGCTTGCTTATCAACAGAAGGAGTCTACTGCTCGCGTTGCGTCTATTATGGAAAACACCAATCTTTCCAAGCAACAGCAGGTTTCCGAGATTATGCGCCAAATGCTTACTCAAGCTCAAACGGCTGGTCAGTATTTTACCAATGACCAAATCAAAGAAATGACTCGCAAGGTTAGTGCTGAGGTTGACTTAGTTCATCAGCAAACGCAGAATCAGCGGTATGGCTCTTCTCATATTGGCGCTACTGCAAAGGATATTTCTAATGTCGTCACTGATGCTTCTTCTGGTGTGGTTGATATTTTTCATGGTATTGATAAAGCTGTTGCCGATACTTGGAACAATTTCTGGAAAGACGGTAAAGCTGATGGTATTGGCTCTAATTTGTCTAGGAAATAACCGTCAGGATTGACACCCTCCCAATTGTATGTTTTCATGCCTCCAAATCTTGGAGGCTTTTTTATGGTTCGTTCTTATTACCCTTCTGAATGTCACGCTGATTATTTTGACTTTGAGCGTATCGAGGCTCTTAAACCTGCTATTGAGGCTTGTGGCATTTCTACTCTTTCTCAATCCCCAATGCTTGGCTTCCATAAGCAGATGGATAACCGCATCAAGCTCTTGGAAGAGATTCTGTCTTTTCGTATGCAGGGCGTTGAGTTCGATAATGGTGATATGTATGTTGACGGCCATAAGGCTGCTTCTGACGTTCGTGATGAGTTTGTATCTGTTACTGAGAAGTTAATGGATGAATTGGCACAATGCTACAATGTGCTCCCCCAACTTGATATTAATAACACTATAGACCACCGCCCCGAAGGGGACGAAAAATGGTTTTTAGAGAACGAGAAGACGGTTACGCAGTTTTGCCGCAAGCTGGCTGCTGAACGCCCTCTTAAGGATATTCGCGATGAGTATAATTACCCCAAAAAGAAAGGTATTAAGGATGAGTGTTCAAGATTGCTGGAGGCCTCCACTATGAAATCGCGTAGAGGCTTTGCTATTCAGCGTTTGATGAATGCAATGCGACAGGCTCATGCTGATGGTTGGTTTATCGTTTTTGACACTCTCACGTTGGCTGACGACCGATTAGAGGCGTTTTATGATAATCCCAATGCTTTGCGTGACTATTTTCGTGATATTGGTCGTATGGTTCTTGCTGCCGAGGGTCGCAAGGCTAATGATTCACACGCCGACTGCTATCAGTATTTTTGTGTGCCTGAGTATGGTACAGCTAATGGCCGTCTTCATTTCCATGCGGTGCACTTTATGCGGACACTTCCTACAGGTAGCGTTGACCCTAATTTTGGTCGTCGGGTACGCAATCGCCGCCAGTTAAATAGCTTGCAAAATACGTGGCCTTATGGTTACAGTATGCCCATCGCAGTTCGCTACACGCAGGACGCTTTTTCACGTTCTGGTTGGTTGTGGCCTGTTGATGCTAAAGGTGAGCCGCTTAAAGCTACCAGTTATATGGCTGTTGGTTTCTATGTGGCTAAATACGTTAACAAAAAGTCAGATATGGACCTTGCTGCTAAAGGTCTAGGAGCTAAAGAATGGAACAACTCACTAAAAACCAAGCTGTCGCTACTTCCCAAGAAGCTGTTCAGAATCAGAATGAGCCGCAACTTCGGGATGAAAATGCTCACAATGACAAATCTGTCCACGGAGTGCTTAATCCAACTTACCAAGCTGGGTTACGACGCGACGCCGTTCAACCAGATATTGAAGCAGAACGCAAAAAGAGAGATGAGATTGAGGCTGGGAAAAGTTACTGTAGCCGACGTTTTGGCGGCGCAACCTGTGACGACAAATCTGCTCAAATTTATGCGCGCTTCGATAAAAATGATTGGCGTATCCAACCTGCAGAGTTTTATCGCTTCCATGACGCAGAAGTTAACACTTTCGGATATTTCTGATGAGTCGAAAAATTATCTTGATAAAGCAGGAATTACTACTGCTTGTTTACGAATTAAATCGAAGTGGACTGCTGGCGGAAAATGAGAAAATTCGACCTATCCTTGCGCAGCTCGAGAAGCTCTTACTTTGCGACCTTTCGCCATCAACTAACGATTCTGTCAAAAACTGACGCGTTGGATGAGGAGAAGTGGCTTAATATGCTTGGCACGTTCGTCAAGGACTGGTTTAGATATGAGTCACATTTTGTTCATGGTAGAGATTCTCTTGTTGACATTTTAAAAGAGCGTGGATTACTATCTGAGTCCGATGCTGTTCAACCACTAATAGGTAAGAAATCATGAGTCAAGTTACTGAACAATCCGTACGTTTCCAGACCGCTTTGGCCTCTATTAAGCTCATTCAGGCTTCTGCCGTTTTGGATTTAACCGAAGATGATTTCGATTTTCTGACGAGTAACAAAGTTTGGATTGCTACTGACCGCTCTCGTGCTCGTCGCTGCGTTGAGGCTTGCGTTTATGGTACGCTGGACTTTGTAGGATACCCTCGCTTTCCTGCTCCTGTTGAGTTTATTGCTGCCGTCATTGCTTATTATGTTCATCCCGTCAACATTCAAACGGCCTGTCTCATCATGGAAGGCGCTGAATTTACGGAAAACATTATTAATGGCGTCGAGCGTCCGGTTAAAGCCGCTGAATTGTTCGCGTTTACCTTGCGTGTACGCGCAGGAAACACTGACGTTCTTACTGACGCAGAAGAAAACGTGCGTCAAAAATTACGTGCAGAAGGAGTGATGTAATGTCTAAAGGTAAAAAACGTTCTGGCGCTCGCCCTGGTCGTCCGCAGCCGTTGCGAGGTACTAAAGGCAAGCGTAAAGGCGCTCGTCTTTGGTATGTAGGTGGTCAACAATTTTAATTGCAGGGGCTTCGGCCCCTTACTTGAGGATAAATTATGTCTAATATTCAAACTGGCGCCGAGCGTATGCCGCATGACCTTTCCCATCTTGGCTTCCTTGCTGGTCAGATTGGTCGTCTTATTACCATTTCAACTACTCCGGTTATCGCTGGCGACTCCTTCGAGATGGACGCCGTTGGCGCTCTCCGTCTTTCTCCATTGCGTCGTGGCCTTGCTATTGACTCTACTGTAGACATTTTTACTTTTTATGTCCCTCATCGTCACGTTTATGGTGAACAGTGGATTAAGTTCATGAAGGATGGTGTTAATGCCACTCCTCTCCCGACTGTTAACACTACTGGTTATATTGACCATGCCGCTTTTCTTGGCACGATTAACCCTGATACCAATAAAATCCCTAAGCATTTGTTTCAGGGTTATTTGAATATCTATAACAACTATTTTAAAGCGCCGTGGATGCCTGACCGTACCGAGGCTAACCCTAATGAGCTTAATCAAGATGATGCTCGTTATGGTTTCCGTTGCTGCCATCTCAAAAACATTTGGACTGCTCCGCTTCCTCCTGAGACTGAGCTTTCTCGCCAAATGACGACTTCTACCACATCTATTGACATTATGGGTCTGCAAGCTGCTTATGCTAATTTGCATACTGACCAAGAACGTGATTACTTCATGCAGCGTTACCATGATGTTATTTCTTCATTTGGAGGTAAAACCTCTTATGACGCTGACAACCGTCCTTTACTTGTCATGCGCTCTAATCTCTGGGCATCTGGCTATGATGTTGATGGAACTGACCAAACGTCGTTAGGCCAGTTTTCTGGTCGTGTTCAACAGACCTATAAACATTCTGTGCCGCGTTTCTTTGTTCCTGAGCATGGCACTATGTTTACTCTTGCGCTTGTTCGTTTTCCGCCTACTGCGACTAAAGAGATTCAGTACCTTAACGCTAAAGGTGCTTTGACTTATACCGATATTGCTGGCGACCCTGTTTTGTATGGCAACTTGCCGCCGCGTGAAATTTCTATGAAGGATGTTTTCCGTTCTGGTGATTCGTCTAAGAAGTTTAAGATTGCTGAGGGTCAGTGGTATCGTTATGCGCCTTCGTATGTTTCTCCTGCTTATCACCTTCTTGAAGGCTTCCCATTCATTCAGGAACCGCCTTCTGGTGATTTGCAAGAACGCGTACTTATTCGCCACCATGATTATGACCAGTGTTTCCAGTCCGTTCAGTTGTTGCAGTGGAATAGTCAGGTTAAATTTAATGTGACCGTTTATCGCAATCTGCCGACCACTCGCGATTCAATCATGACTTCGTGATAAAAGATTGAGTGTGAGGTTATAACGCCGAAGCGGTAAAAATTTTAATTTTTGCCGCTGAGGGGTTGACCAAGCGAAGCGCGGTAGGTTTTCTGCTTAGGAGTTTAATCATGTTTCAGACTTTTATTTCTCGCCATAATTCAAACTTTTTTTCTGATAAGCTGGTTCTCACTTCTGTTACTCCAGCTTCTTCGGCACCTGTTTTACAGACACCTAAAGCTACATCGTCAACGTTATATTTTGATAGTTTGACGGTTAATGCTGGTAATGGTGGTTTTCTTCATTGCATTCAGATGGATACATCTGTCAACGCCGCTAATCAGGTTGTTTCTGTTGGTGCTGATATTGCTTTTGATGCCGACCCTAAATTTTTTGCCTGTTTGGTTCGCTTTGAGTCTTCTTCGGTTCCGACTACCCTCCCGACTGCCTATGATGTTTATCCTTTGGATGGTCGCCATGATGGTGGTTATTATACCGTCAAGGACTGTGTGACTATTGACGTCCTTCCCCGTACGCCGGGCAATAATGTTTATGTTGGTTTCATGGTTTGGTCTAACTTTACCGCTACTAAATGCCGCGGATTGGTTTCGCTGAATCAGGTTATTAAAGAGATTATTTGTCTCCAGCCACTTAAGTGAGGTGATTTATGTTTGGTGCTATTGCTGGCGGTATTGCTTCTGCTCTTGCTGGTGGCGCCATGTCTAAATTGTTTGGAGGCGGTCAAAAAGCCGCCTCCGGTGGCATTCAAGGTGATGTGCTTGCTACCGATAACAATACTGTAGGCATGGGTGATGCTGGTATTAAATCTGCCATTCAAGGCTCTAATGTTCCTAACCCTGATGAGGCCGTCCCTAGTTTTGTTTCTGGTGCTATGGCTAAAGCTGGTAAAGGACTTCTTGAAGGTACGTTGCAGGCTGGCACTTCTGCCGTTTCTGATAAGTTGCTTGATTTGGTTGGACTTGGTGGCAAGTCTGCCGCTGATAAAGGAAAGGATACTCGTGATTATCTTGCTGCTGCATTTCCTGAGCTTAATGCTTGGGAGCGTGCTGGTGCTGATGCTTCCTCTGCTGGTATGGTTGACGCCTGATTTGAGAATCAAAAAGAGCTTACTAAAATGCAACTGGACAATCAGAAAGANATTTGGGAATCAAAAAGAGCTTACTAAAATGCAACTGGACAATCAGAAAGAGATTGCCGAGATGCAAAATGAGACTCAAAAAGAGATTGCTGGCATTCAGTCGGCGACTTCACGCCAGAATACGAAAGACCAGGTATATGCACAAAATGAGATGCTTGCTTATCAACAGAAGGAGTCTACTGCTCGCGTTGCGTCTATTATGGAAAACACCAATCTTTCCAAGCAACAGCAGGTTTCCGAGATTATGCGCCAAATGCTTACTCAAGCTCAAACGGCTGGTCAGTATTTTACCAATGACCAAATCAAAGAAATGACTCGCAAGGTTAGTGCTGAGGTTGACTTAGTTCNACCAAATCAAAGAAATGAATCGCAAGGTTAGTGCTGAGGTTGACTTAGTTCATCAGCAAACGCAGAATCAGCGGTATGGCTCTTCTCATATTGGCGCTACTGCAAAGGATATTTCTAATGTCGTCACTGATGCTGCTTCTGGTGTGGTTGATATTTTTCATGGTATTGATAAAGCTGTTGCCGATACTTGGAACAATTTCTGGAAAGACGGTAAAGCTGATGGTATTGGCTCTAATTTGTCTAGGAAATAACCGTCAGGATTGACACCCTCCCAATTGTATGTTTTCATGCCTCCAAATCTTGGAGGCTTTTTTATGGTTCGTTCTTATTACCCTTCTGAATGTCACGCTGATTATTTTGACTTTGAGCGTATCGAGGCTCTTAAACCTGCTATTGAGGCTTGTGGCATTTCTACTCTTTCTCAATCCCCAATGCTTGGCTTCCATAAGCAGATGGATAACCGCATCAAGCTCTTGGAAGAGATTCTGTCTTTTCGTATGCAGGGCGTTGAGTTCGATAATGGTGATATGTATGTTGACGGCCATAAGGCTGCTTCTGACGTTCGTGATGAGTTTGTATCTGTTACTGAGAAGTTAATGGATGAATTGGCACAATGCTACAATGTGCTCCCCCAACTTGATATTAATAACACTATAGACCACCGCCCCGAAGGGGACGAAAAATGGTTTTTAGAGAACGAGAAGACGGTTACGCAGTTTTGCCGCAAGCTGGCTGCTGAACGCCCTCTTAAGGATATTCGCGATGAGTATAATTACCCCAAAAAGAAAGGTATTAAGGATGAGTGTTCAAGATTGCTGGAGGCCTCCACTATGAAATCGCGTAGAGGCTTTGCTATTCAGCGTTTGATGAATGCAATGCGACAGGCTCATGCTGATGGTTGGTTTATCGTTTTTGACACTCTCACGTTGGCTGACGACCGATTAGAGGCGTTTTATGATAATCCCAATGCTTTGCGTGACTATTTTCGTGATATTGGTCGTATGGTTCTTGCTGCCGAGGGTCGCAAGGCTAATGATTCACACGCCGACTGCTATCAGTATTTTTGTGTGCCTGAGTATGGTACAGCTAATGGCCGTCTTCATTTCCATGCGGTGCACTTTATGCGGACACTTCCTACAGGTAGCGTTGACCCTAATTTTGGTCGTCGGGTACGCAATCGCCGCCAGTTAAATAGCTTGCAAAATACGTGGCCTTATGGTTACAGTATGCCCATCGCAGTTCGCTACACGCAGGACGCTTTTTCACGTTCTGGTTGGTTGTGGCCTGTTGATGCTAAAGGTGAGCCGCTTAAAGCTACCAGTTATATGGCTGTTGGTTTCTATGTGGCTAAATACGTTAACAAAAAGTCAGATATGGACCTTGCTGCTAAAGGTCTAGGAGCTAAAGAATGGAACAACTCACTAAAAACCAAGCTGTCGCTACTTCCCAAGAAGCTGTTCAGAATCAGAATGAGCCGCAACTTCGGGATGAAAATGCTCACAATGACAAATCTGTCCACGGAGTGCTTAATCCAACTTACCAAGCTGGGTTACGACGCGACGCCGTTCAACCAGATATTGAAGCAGAACGCAAAAAGAGAGATGAGATTGAGGCTGGGAAAAGTTACTGTAGCCGACGTTTTGGCGGCGCAACCTGTGACGACAAATCTGCTCAAATTTATGCGCGCTTCGATAAAAATGATTGGCGTATCCAACCTGCAGAGTTTTATCGCTTCCATGACGCAGAAGTTAACACTTTCGGATATTTCTGATGAGTCGAAAAATTATCTTGATAAAGCAGGAATTACTACTGCTTGTTTACGAATTAAATCGAAGTGGACTGCTGGCGGAAAATGAGAAAATTCGACCTATCCTTGCGCAGCTCGAGAAGCTCTTACTTTGCGACCTTTCGCCATCAACTAACGATTCTGTCAAAAACTGACGCGTTGGATGAGGAGAAGTGGCTTAATATGCTTGGCACGTTCGTCAAGGACTGGTTTAGATATGAGTCACATTTTGTTCATGGTAGAGATTCTCTTGTTGACATTTTAAAAGAGCGTGGATTACTATCTGAGTCCGATGCTGTTCAACCACTAATAGGTAAGAAATCATGAGTCAAGTTACTGAACAATCCGTACGTTTCCAGACCGCTTTGGCCTCTATTAAGCTCATTCAGGCTTCTGCCGTTTTGGATTTAACCGAAGATGATTTCGATTTTCTGACGAGTAACAAAGTTTGGATTGCTACTGACCGCTCTCGTGCTCGTCGCTGCGTTGAGGCTTGCGTTTATGGTACGCTGGACTTTGTAGGATACCCTCGCTTTCCTGCTCCTGTTGAGTTTATTGCTGCCGTCATTGCTTATTATGTTCATCCCGTCAACATTCAAACGGCCTGTCTCATCATGGAAGGCGCTGAATTTACGGAAAACATTATTAATGGCGTCGAGCGTCCGGTTAAAGCCGCTGAATTGTTCGCGTTTACCTTGCGTGTACGCGCAGGAAACACTGACGTTCTTACTGACGCAGAAGAAAACGTGCGTCAAAAATTACGTGCAGAAGGAGTGATGTAATGTCTAAAGGTAAAAAACGTTCTGGCGCTCGCCCTGGTCGTCCGCAGCCGTTGCGAGGTACTAAAGGCAAGCGTAAAGGCGCTCGTCTTTGGTATGTAGGTGGTCAACAATTTTAATTGCAGGGGCTTCGGCCCCTTACTTGAGGATAAATTATGTCTAATATTCAAACTGGCGCCGAGCGTATGCCGCATGACCTTTCCCATCTTGGCTTCCTTGCTGGTCAGATTGGTCGTCTTATTACCATTTCAACTACTCCGGTTATCGCTGGCGACTCCTTCGAGATGGACGCCGTTGGCGCTCTCCGTCTTTCTCCATTGCGTCGTGGCCTTGCTATTGACTCTACTGTAGACATTTTTACTTTTTATGTCCCTCATCGTCACGTTTATGGTGAACAGTGGATTAAGTTCATGAAGGATGGTGTTAATGCCACTCCTCTCCCGACTGTTAACACTACTGGTTATATTGACCATGCCGCTTTTCTTGGCACGATTAACCCTGATACCAATAAAATCCCTAAGCATTTGTTTCAGGGTTATTTGAATATCTATAACAACTATTTTAAAGCGCCGTGGATGCCTGACCGTACCGAGGCTAACCCTAATGAGCTTAATCAAGATGATGCTCGTTATGGTTTCCGTTGCTGCCATCTCAAAAACATTTGGACTGCTCCGCTTCCTCCTGAGACTGAGCTTTCTCGCCAAATGACGACTTCTACCACATCTATTGACATTATGGGTCTGCAAGCTGCTTATGCTAATTTGCATACTGACCAAGAACGTGATTACTTCATGCAGCGTTACCATGATGTTATTTCTTCATTTGGAGGTAAAACCTCTTATGACGCTGACAACCGTCCTTTACTTGTCATGCGCTCTAATCTCTGGGCATCTGGCTATGATGTTGATGGAACTGACCAAACGTCGTTAGGCCAGTTTTCTGGTCGTGTTCAACAGACCTATAAACATTCTGTGCCGCGTTTCTTTGTTCCTGAGCATGGCACTATGTTTACTCTTGCGCTTGTTCGTTTTCCGCCTACTGCGACTAAAGAGATTCAGTACCTTAACGCTAAAGGTGCTTTGACTTATACCGATATTGCTGGCGACCCTGTTTTGTATGGCAACTTGCCGCCGCGTGAAATTTCTATGAAGGATGTTTTCCGTTCTGGTGATTCGTCTAAGAAGTTTAAGATTGCTGAGGGTCAGTGGTATCGTTATGCGCCTTCGTATGTTTCTCCTGCTTATCACCTTCTTGAAGGCTTCCCATTCATTCAGGAACCGCCTTCTGGTGATTTGCAAGAACGCGTACTTATTCGCCACCATGATTATGACCAGTGTTTCCAGTCCGTTCAGTTGTTGCAGTGGAATAGTCAGGTTAAATTTAATGTGACCGTTTATCGCAATCTGCCGACCACTCGCGATTCAATCATGACTTCGTGATAAAAGATTGAGTGTGAGGTTATAACGCCGAAGCGGTAAAAATTTTAATTTTTGCCGCTGAGGGGTTGACCAAGCGAAGCGCGGTAGGTTTTCTGCTTAGGAGTTTAATCATGTTTCAGACTTTTATTTCTCGCCATAATTCAAACTTTTTTTCTGATAAGCTGGTTCTCACTTCTGTTACTCCAGCTTCTTCGGCACCTGTTTTACAGACACCTAAAGCTACATCGTCAACGTTATATTTTGATAGTTTGACGGTTAATGCTGGTAATGGTGGTTTTCTTCATTGCATTCAGATGGATACATCTGTCAACGCCGCTAATCAGGTTGTTTCTGTTGGTGCTGATATTGCTTTTGATGCCGACCCTAAATTTTTTGCCTGTTTGGTTCGCTTTGAGTCTTCTTCGGTTCCGACTACCCTCCCGACTGCCTATGATGTTTATCCTTTGGATGGTCGCCATGATGGTGGTTATTATACCGTCAAGGACTGTGTGACTATTGACGTCCTTCCCCGTACGCCGGGCAATAATGTTTATGTTGGTTTCATGGTTTGGTCTAACTTTACCGCTACTAAATGCCGCGGATTGGTTTCGCTGAATCAGGTTATTAAAGAGATTATTTGTCTCCAGCCACTTAAGTGAGGTGATTTATGTTTGGTGCTATTGCTGGCGGTATTGCTTCTGCTCTTGCTGGTGGCGCCATGTCTAAATTGTTTGGAGGCGGTCAAAAAGCCGCCTCCGGTGGCATTCAAGGTGATGTGCTTGCTACCGATAACAATACTGTAGGCATGGGTGATGCTGGTATTAAATCTGCCATTCAAGGCTCTAATGTTCCTAACCCTGATGAGGCCGTCCCTAGTTTTGTTTCTGGTGCTATGGCTAAAGCTGGTAAAGGACTTCTTGAAGGTACGTTGCAGGCTGGCACTTCTGCCGTTTCTGATAAGTTGCTTGATTTGGTTGGACTTGGTGGCAAGTCTGCCGCTGATAAAGGAAAGGATACTCGTGATTATCTTGCTGCTGCATTTCCTGAGCTTAATGCTTGGGAGCGTGCTGGTGCTGATGCTTCCTCTGCTGGTATGGTTGACGCCGGATTTGAGAATCAAAAAGAGCTTACTAAAATGCAACTGGACAATCAGAAAGAGATTGCCGAGATGCAAAATGAGACTCAAAAAGAGATTGCTGGCATTCAGTCGGCGACTTCACGCCAGAATACGAAAGACCAGGTATATGCACAAAATGAGATGCTTGCTTATCAACAGAAGGAGTCTACTGCTCGCGTTGCGTCTATTATGGAAAACACCAATCTTTCCAAGCAACAGCAGGTTTCCGAGATTATGCGCCAAATGCTTACTCAAGCTCAAACGGCTGGTCAGTATTTTACCAATGACCAAATCAAAGAAATGACTCGCAAGGTTAGTGCTGAGGTTGACTTAGTTCATCAGCAAACGCAGAATCAGCGGTATGGCTCTTCTCATATTGGCGCTACTGCAAAGGATATTTCTAATGTCGTCACTGATGCTGCTTCTGGTGTGGTTGATATTTTTCATGGTATTGATAAAGCTGTTGCCGATACTTGGAACAATTTCTGGAAAGACGGTAAAGCTGATGGTATTGGCTCTAATTTGTCTAGGAAATAACCGTCAGGATTGACACCCTCCCAATTGTATGTTTTCATGCCTCCAAATCTTGGAGGCTTTTTTATGGTTCGTTCTTATTACCCTTCTGAATGTCACGCTGATTATTTTGACTTTGAGCGTATCGAGGCTCTTAAACCTGCTATTGAGGCTTGTGG
>CACKRE030003116.1:18827-39288 GCA_902602495.3 Ectocarpus sp. CCAP 1310/34
GGGGGGGGGGGGGGGGGGGGGGGGGGGGGGGGGGGGGGGTTATCCGCCTCCTCCAAAGCAAAATGTGGTTCCGCCAGGTTTTGGCGAGTCGCGGGATCCGAACACGAGCTATCTTCCATATGATCAGATAGTCAACGTCAAAAGACGGGATCGTCCTTGACGGACGTTGGGGAAATTAGATCACCGTCACCTCTACGTGAGTCAACTACAAAGAAGGTACACTCCACCGCGTCAGCAAAAGTGTCGTCTACAGGAAGGACATCTTCGCAAGCATAAGCCCCTGCACAATGGTCGCACATGAACCACCTTGTCCAGACAGGAGAAGCAAGGATGGCTGTCCCATCGTTGCCACTTGGGCGCAATACTCTTGGCCTCTTTTTTGCTCCACTAGGCGGTACGCGCGCGTGAGACTGAAACCTTACAATCAAGAGGCGTCCTCGCGGCAGGCGCGACCAAAGAACATCGATTTGCCAAGGTTGTATCAAATCAAATCCTGCTCGACGCCTCACCAGGGGGGTCAGACATATCTCGCGTCGACTCCGATCCGATAAATTCGACCCCAGCACCACCTTTCCAACCACAAGGATTCATTAAACGTGGGGGTATCTACTTCCAACCTCGCTCCCCCCTACGGCGCCACTGTTGCAGCTGTTCGAAGCCTCTTCAGTTGCGCAAATACCACCCGTTTTCCGCCCAACAATGGGAGGCAGGCGACTCGGGCGCTTGGATACCGCTCGCAATTCTAGCAGGACTGCACCAACATCCCTACTCCCAATCTCGTTCCCCCCCGTATGGTGCGGTTGTTGCAGCTGTTTGAAGTATCTTCAGTTGCGCAAATACCACCTCTTTTCCGCCCGACCATGGGAGGCCTGGCGACTCGGGCACTTGGATGGCGCTTCCAAACTCTTGCAAGACCGCACGAATATCCCTGGACGCCGACACCTTGTAGGGCGAAATCCGCGCCCCATTTTCCCACGGCAACGTGGCACAAAATCGTGAGCTCTATCGTGCTCAAGCAGCACATCATCGACGGCCCAGCAAAACTCCGACAAGGATGCCCAGACCCGCCACGGCCGCGCCTCCCGCGGCGACGTTCCTCACAGTCTCATCTTGGGATGTCGAAAGCAAGCAAGAGCAAGCAAGCGAGTGAATGGAAATTACTCGGTCAGAGAACGGAGCGTTCTTCGCCTTGCCTAGTGCATGTTTAACAAAAGTTGAGCAGCCGCCCAAATTTCGCTGCCTGGCCAAGGATGAGCCCCCCCCCCCCGGGCACTCCGGGTTCTTCACACCAAGGATTTGATTTTCCTGGTACTTTCCGCACACGCCTATGTATGTGCACACGCTTTACACCTAACTTGGGTTGAGAAGGACGTGTGCTGTATAGGGGGGGGGGGCGGTGCACAGTTGCCAGCGGTTGTGTCGTTCGCGTTTCTCCGACGCTTGCATTGCTTGCGCGACAGGAGGGATGGCATCGGTGGCACCATCCGACGGAATGTTCTCGGGGAACTCTCACGAAGACCACTCAAAACAAGCGCAACCAAGGATCGAGAGCAGCCTTGAAGAACCGCAGTAATGAAAAAAAAGGAACTCTTGTTGTACACGTGCGAAAGGAACCAGAACGCGCCGTGGGGGACAACAGAGGTGCACTCGCGCACTCAACTTGAGCAACGCATTTTGTTTTTTTCGCGTCGGGGTTGTACCACGTGGGGATGGCGTAAGATAGTTGAAATGTGAGGCGGCTCCAGTTTTGCGATGGGATAGGGGCCATACGGCTTTGAATCGCCGGCAGCAATGACCTAGGAGGGGCTACGAGGTGGGCCAACATGGAGAGGGCGGTAGGGCGCCCGTACGGGCAGACAACGCTTGGTCAACCGGACCGCCGTGTTAGTTCCAAGGGGAGTTGAGAAATGAGCACGACTCACTTCTGCGGGCAACGGCCTCCTGGACAGCCTTGTGCAAGGTTTGCGCGGCGGGCATGTCTGGGTCCATCCTCAGAACGATCTCCACCATACTGCGGCACTCTTCGTATCGTCCCATCCTGCCAACCAGAAGTCGGCAAGGGCAAAGAGACGAGGTTGACAACAGACAAAGAAGAGAAAATGCCTTAGGGTCCAACCGTTGCCAAGCGCACGCAATACCTGTTGCAAGCTCGCCGGCTGTGTGAAGCATCGAGAAGGCATGGACTGCGCGACCATTCTTGCTTGCTTGCGTCCTTTCCAAATACAAAAGGTCGAGTCTCGAGGCGCGCGGCATCGGGCTTGGGATTGACCGCAACCTCTGAATAAACTGACGGCCGAGACAAGAAGGTGAAAGGACTACATGCGGTCTCTTCGTGCTGATGCACAACAGCAGGCTACAGGGTGCAATCCTGAACAAAAAAAAACTGGCGCTTTCTTCCTTGCTCGGTGGTGACCAGGCTTCTGTGCACGTGCAAACATCGCCGAGTTGCATACAACGAACAGCCGCACCCGCATCAGACGCGCGCAAATACAACCTGTGCATCGTTAATTTTCATGTACCTTTTGGGGTAAGTTTGCCTGCGACCACGGGAATCGACAGCGTCAACTTTTTGACTGTGTACTGGGTAGAGAGACTGTATTAATGTGAAGACAACAACAACAACATCAACAACAACAACAACAACAACAACAACAACAACAACAACAACAACAACAACAACAACAACAACATGTACATTGCAGCAGCAGCGACAACAACAGCAATTCGGGTTTGTATCAGCTAATTGAGGTGTTGGGGTGTTGATGTGTTGACGTGTTGATATTGCTCGTCGTCTCACCGGTACAGCGCAAGAGCCATGCTGTAGTAGCACTCCCCGACGTGGTAGCTGCTTTCAGCAAGACCTGGCACATCACGAGGGAATGGAAGGGAAGGAGGGCAACATCGAGGAGGAACGTTGAAGAAGGAAATGAGCACGTCCTACGTAACGGGACCCCGGCAGATGACTACCAAGCACACACAAACCGACACCCAGACAACCGTGCCATTGTTACAATAAAACAGCGAGTCTTTTTAGACAACGAATTCCGCAACATGGCCGCATCTATCAACCAAAAAGAGTGCAGATGTGGACCCTCGAAGCCCGCGTTTCATTGCTCCGCTGATATGCTTTCCTCCGTCCGTCCAATAGAGCGTTCGTCCTTATTCAGGAAGCAGACAAGCGCCCCCGCCCACGAGACAAGAACGTGTCTTCATGGTCCAGCCGACGGCACGGACTGCGCTTACAGTCGAACCATACACCCTTCCACACCGTCAACATAAACACGTACGGCAGTGGGCGATCACGGCGTAACCTGAGAGGGAGAGCCTTCGACCCATGGATACCATCACAACATGCACACGAGGGCCAACCCACCTTCCAACAGAGACATTCCCTCGCGATTCTTGTCGTGGGATCTGGTCTTGATTAGCGTAAGGGCGTACTGGAACTTGATGTCGAGGTTTGGCTCGTCCTTGTTGCTCTCCTGCAGCCACATGTCCCGCAATCTCTGTTGTTTCCGTGTTCGATGTTGTTTCAGTGTTCGAAAGCGAAACGGCGGACGAAACGCGCACACGCGGACGCCAGGTGCATTGAATCAGAATGGAGCGATGGGATACATCGGCTCGACTTTCGCACATGTAGTCTACTTGTCCTGATTATTTTTTTTTAGTCCTGAACAATCTTGGCATTTTCAACTTCCACGCTTGCCCCCTCCAAACCGCTGGACAGACAAAAAAGGAATTTTGCCCATTTTTTCTCGAGTTTTTCAAAACTCTGGTCTGATCCGTTCAACGGCAAGTACTCTATATGCGGGGTTTGCTTTTTTTTTTGTCGATACAAGTATGTTTCACCTAACGAGTCCATCTCTATTTGTAGAAACGAGTCGAAGATTAGCAATTAATCCATAGCGTCAGCGAAGGTTCTGTATTTCCACGATTTCCCGAACAGCACACAACGATATCTCCCCGGTGGCTCTTTGTTTCTTAGATCGACCAGCTGGGGTCAAAGGACGGCCTGCAGAAGGTCCAGTTTTCCAGTCTTTCGTCCGAGGGATCGGTGTCACTATTGGGAATTTATTGCGCACACAGCCGCACATACCAAAATGCGACGATGCCGGCCGATATATCGCAAACACCCGTGGAACCTTGGCACGAGCAAACTTCAGGAAAGAAAACGCCAGCAGCTTGCAACGAGCTTTAACCAATTAGAGGGAGGGCAGAGACACAGGTTGTGCAAACAACAACCTCTGCACATGCGGAACGATTCGCCGGCGTGAAGACCGTTCCGCGTTGCAAGAGAAGACACGAAATCACGCTTGGAAGGTTGGAACCCAAACGTAAGGTACGTCCATCATGCCTTTTGAATAGTTTGACGTCGACGTCACTCAGGTGGCGGCAAAGAGCAACGCACCGGAGGCGCGAACTCAGGAGCACCGAAGCAAAGTCCACTCCGCTGCTGGTGTATAGCGGCATTCTCGAACAAAACACAGCATGCAGGTTACACTGCTTTACACAACACACTCACAGGGCAGCTTGCTTCCGCAACGGGAGCCTCCGCCTTCAGCTGTTGGTCCAACAGCTCCGAGTTGAGCTTCGACGGCATGGCTGCTAGTGTTTTTTTCCCTGGTGGTAGAAGGCAGCGTCTAGGAGAAGCAGAGCAGTGCGGGCTCGGGAGCAGAGAGACACTCAAAGAACAAAAGAAATATGAAAAAAGGGGGGCGACGCCGAATGAATATTCGTCTTGGTTTCGGAGTGGCTTTCGACACGGAGAAATGGTGGGGAGGTGGGGCTAAAGTCGAGCCCCCCTTTTCCGTGGCTCTGGCTGGTGCTGGGAGCAGCTCCTCTCAGTGCCCTGGTCTGCGAGCTTCGTTGCGTGTGAGGCAAGATGGTGAAGCACAACAACGTCGTGCCGAACGGCCACTTCCACAAGAAGTGGCAGAGGAGGGTCCGGACATGGTTCGACCAGGTGAGAAGGCTGCAGCAGCAGCGAGCCCCGAGCATCAAAGGCAGGAGAGCTGTAAACCCCCCAAAACTTGCGCGACGAAAGGAATGGCTCCCCCATTGGGGGCGGCTGCGTGGCAGTGCTCTATAGCCAAGGGATTGAAAGAGAATCATCTCTGGGTATGACGTTCAGCATTGTGTCTTCTGTGCTTGCTTTATCGGAGAGGTTTGTGTCAAGATCGTACGAGAGTGCATATCTACCAAACTCGCGTGTGTGTGGCAAGCCATGGTTTGGGGAGCAGCGGGAGGGCAGGCCTGTGGCCGCCGCCGCTTGACTTGGAGCACCGCGGCTTCATGGAGGCACACGTGACAGCACTACTGTTGCCAGTGCCCGCAGTTGTTCAGGTCTTTCCGTCTTCCTCAGGAACCCCCGAACTTGACACGCTATGGATGTGAACGAATCTGTTGCTGTGTGCTCGCGTGTTCGACGACCGGAGGGCGGGGATATGGCAGTCCGATTCCCCTAGGCAGTACTTGCATTACAACGGAACTGCTGTAGCACACAACGACTCTTGGGATGCACACAGTTGCACTGTTGTACTTGTCCCTTGCTGTCGAGCTTCGTGTCACGTGGAGGATGTAACAACGGTACTTGACATACGTCGAACCGTTCAAAGCAGCGCCCGGTGTCTGGTATGCTCAAGTCTAGTGCACAGCAGTTGCTGTTGTGTTGATTTCGAGCGGTTGCATTAGATATCACACCCCCTGGACTGATTTTCAACACTCGATTATTCCACAACGAAGAAGATGCCCAAATTATCTGACTTCGGAAAGCCCTCGATAAGACGGAGAATCGCCGCCATTGTCGGCACCGCCTCTGCTTTTCCTGCCGAGAAATCGAGCTTCGAAAGTTGGTGCAAGGGGTGTTATATGTTGCGCGACCTACGGTGTGCGAGACGGACGCGGAAATGCGGCTTGCCGTTCCTTGGGTTGATTAGTGAGGTGCAATCACTCGATGTAGTTTCCTATGCAACAATCTTCGATGCCTGTCTTCAGAATGCAACGATAGCCCATATCTTTCTGGAAGTATGTTCCCAACGAGTTGCAAACGGCCCTACCGCTGTGAACACTGAAGCACCATGGCGCAAGTTTGTCACCACGAGCAAAGCAATCCCCCTTTGCTTCTGTGTCGAACGCTATTCCTGACGGTTTTCCGGGCAGGGGCACTACCTCAAGCTCGACGAAATTTGCTGGCTTTTGTTTCGCCGAACGTAGAGAACACTGGACTTGAGATACTGAGACATATTGCGCCCGTTTGATCAGACCAATCCTACGTCGCGCGTCTGAGTACGACAATGGAGTTTGAGCAACTTGGCCACGGTCTTTTCACGCACCTGCTGTGATCGGGTGACTCAACTCGTGAAGGTCGCTGTCGTAGATCCGGAAATCTGTTGGGCCGAGCTTTCCTTGTGCATATGCACACGGAAATACATGCTTGTTGTAACAAGCTTGACAACAGCAGGTGCGCATGGGCGAGCTCACAGCGTGAGAGATGCCAGAGTTCGAACGCTGGTACTGCTGTTGCCAATGGCAGAGGTCTGGCTTTGAGCCCGAGCTGCATCGTGCCTTAGGCTTGTTTTTGCAGCTCGTGGCCTCTGCCGATGGATAAGCAACATCGTGGAAGGATAATAGCACACTCACGAACGGTCTAGTTTTTCATGTGTTTGCGAAACCTCGCCCTTTCCTTTCCCCGCCTCCAAATTGTGTTTGTGTGCGTGATCGCCGGGTTGTTCCGTGTTTCCCAACTCGCTTTGACGGTTACACAGCCCGCCAAGAAGAAGGCGCGCCGCCAGGCTCGGCAGGAGAAGGCCGCGAAGATGGCGCCGCGCCCCACCCAGCTCCTCCGGCCGGCAGTGCACTGCCCCACGATCAAGGTGAGGGGTAGTGCTAACGTTATTTGTCGGGAGTATTGATGTATTCATCTCGTATCATCGGCCCAGTCTGCCCGGGCCTTTAGTCACGCAGAACGGTAGGAAGTGAGTCGAAAAGTTTGCTTTTGCGGGCTTCGGGGGCACTCGCGGTCCCAACCAATTTGGTCTCTCGAAAAGTCAGACTGCTGTTTGAGCGTGCAGCGCTGCTGATGCACCTGAGGATACACCGTACCCTTTGAACGGCTGTTGGAAAGGTGTCATCCAAAACGTTCCTGAAGCAGAGCCCCCGGTATACTGCACACACTGCGTGAGGGAACGGTATTTGATCCTACAATCGTGTCGGGTACGCGTGCGTCCTTGGGTGTGTTTGGAACGCTCTCAACAACTCAATACGACCAGTGGCAAGAAGTTGGAGATGGCGGGTGGTGCTCCACGCCACCTAGCTGGCGTGAGTCTGCGCAATCAGCGTTGACATAAAAGAAAGGTTTGCGTGCTCATGATACACGTTGCTCTTGAAGGTGTGGCGAATCAGAAATTGGTGTTCTCCCGCTGTGTTTCGTGTGCCGCCGTGCCATAGACGTCAGATTTGCTCCGTAGCACCCCCGAAAGAGTCACGGGGGCGGCGTGAGTGAGAAATTCAACTACACTGTCCCCGGTGTCGATATCGCCGGGGTTTAGCATTGGGCATTCCGGGTAGCGGTCGTGTGCGCCGGTGGTTGGTTGCCCTGGCTGTAGGCAACCCACCCTGCCCGCCGCCAAGACGTGTCCCGTCGGCATGGTGGTTTTGGCAAGCTATCTTCCCACCTCCCGCTCGGCACCCGCGAGGCGTGTTTTACACATGATGTGTCGCGTTGGTCTTCGGCGCTCCCTGCCGCGTGAATCGAACACGCCCGTGGTGTAGGCGTTGACAACAGCCCGTGCAGAGAATTCGACCAGGAGGTTCATGGGAGGAGGATTTGCGTGTTGTCGGTTTATCGCGTTGCTCACCTCGCTTCTCTTTTTCTTGAGTCCCTTCCCCTCCCAGACCGCTGCCGTTTGTGTTCTGTACCCCCGTTCGTCATGGTCGTATTCTCTACGTGGTCCCGATTTTGCTCTCTTGGCATCGACGATTGATGTTGCAGTTTACGGCCGTGATTAAGAGGCATCGGCTCAAATTTTGGCGATAGACGAGAAAATCGACCGAGAAACACACAGTGGCTGCGGACCCTGCACCCAGCTCTATATAATGATCTACTGCATATGATGTGCTCGGCGGTGGTGACGAAATAAGAAAATGAGCCTCGACCCCGAGCTACCGACGGGCGCTAACCGCTGCGTACCTCTTGTGTTTTTGTTTGCAGTACAACTCCAAGGTCCGTCTTGGGCGCGGCTTCAACGTGGAGGAGCTCAAGGAGGCGGGCATCTCCAAGAAGATGGCGCTCACCATCGGTATCGCCGTCGACCACCGCCGCACCAACAAGTCGGTGAGTGGAGGTAGAGATGTAGTGATGCTGTTGTACTGCGATGTGAGTGGAGAGGTGTTTGTGATGTTTCGCGCGGTGAGTGGAGAGATGTTTCACGTTCAAGCCGTGAAGAAGGGAAACGCAAGCCGGAAGTAACTGGGGCTAGACATAACGCCCGCTGCTCTGTCATTGAGCTGTTACCGAAAAAGGATTGCTGGCTGTTTCCAACCTTGTTTCGTCTCCCAACGCTCTTGCCAGACTTTGTCGCGTGGTGTTTGTGCATGAAAAAAGTTGTGCGAGAGAAATGGTGAGCGCTTTATTCGGGTGCAAATTTGTGCTTGGTTTTGTCTCTTGCAGGAGGAGTCGTTCGCGGCTAACGTGGCTCGCCTGAAGGAGTACCGCGCCAACCTCATCATCTTCCCCCGCGGCAGCAAGCACCTGCCCAAGAAGGGAGACTCGTCGCTCGAGGAGCAGAAGGCCGCCACGCAGGTGGGAAGAACAGAAGTAGAGCAGGCTTGTGTGTGTACCGCCCCCACAGCTCGCTGGCGTGAGCTGCTGCCCCCCAGCAAGTATCGACAAGAGAATTGAGAACGATGAAAACCACCAAGAGTCACCATATTAAGTGGCGTTTGTTTGCGTAGAGCTGCTGCCCCTCAGCGCCTATTGTAGCATGGAGGGAAGGTGCACGACGAAGGCAAGGTTTGTGTCAGGGTTGGTTTGGGTCCCATCCCCGAGGTAACATCTCCGAGCATGCAATACAGACCCGAGGCTCAAGGGTTCCAGATCCATGGCAGTTTCCTGGCCCGGCAGGCATGCTTGTCTGTATTCTGGCACCAGCCCGACTCGTGTACGTGTGCCAAGGCGGCGCCCTACGTTTCTTGAAATATTTTCTTTTGTTCCCCTTAAGCCGTCGTGGCCATGTGTCTTCTCTCTCAGTGCGTGGGCGTCTTTTGTGTTGTTCACCTCTTTGTTGTGCCCTTGCTCCGTGAAAACCTGCTTATCTGTTGCCAGGTTACCGGAGTTACCATGCCCCTCGTCAAGGCCGACAAGCCCGTCGAGTTCCTCCCCGTAACCGCGGTAAGTTTTCCCTGCCCGTTTTGTTTCCCGGGGTTTGTTGCTTATCTCATCTCACGGATACGGTGGCACTAGGGTAGACTGTTCTGAAGAAAGAAAGTACGTCCGTACTAGCACATCTTGAAGCGTGAAGCAGAGCAAAGAACTTCGAGGTTTACGGTTCGGAAACGCGAGGACGCTCACGTCTCGCATCTCGATGTTCAGTCACGTTGATCCGTGCATCGTGTGGCCTGTTTTCTCGACCGGGTGTCGCATGCGTACGTTTGGAGCGTTGTGTATCGTGAACGTCATCAGTCCAAAACTGCCCAATATGTCGACCCCGATTAAAAGAAGTAACAGGGATTTATGAGAATACTGAACGGATCTGGTTCGTGTAGGGACCTTTTTTTCCTGTTTTAGGCTCTTTGCCCCCCATGGTTGCCGTACCCTCTGCCCCTGCCCCTCGGAACACATGTACGGTACGCTGCGCTCCCCGTCCACCGCGCTCCTAAGTTCGACGTAGGCTGCGGGTGCGTGTTTTCGCTTTTACACCCCGACCCTCGACGAATCGTCCTCTCAACGATGTGCTGCCCTCTCTCGACCCCATGCTCAAAAAAAAATACGTCCAACAGGAAATGACCGCAACCAGCGTCCACAGCGAGAGGCGCGTGGCCCGCAACGAGCTCAAGTTGGCCGGAATCCGCATCCGCCAAAAGGAGGAGAAGACCAAGAAGTAGACGGAGCAAACTTGTCATGATTCTTTCGAGGAAAAATACCGCGTGGGAATTCCGTCTCTGAAAAAGCTGGGAGGGGTTTCGAACTGGTCTTTTTATTTCGGGAAATCGGGGCCGGGCGGCTTGCGCTGTTGGTTTTTCACGGCCTTCACGCGCTTGTTGGCCGGGCCTGCTGCTTGAGTTACGAGGTTTTTTGGTGACTGTTGCGGCGGGTCTTCGCGTTTTCGGGGCACTTAAAAAATAAAATGAACAAAAACGAAATATTGTTTGCTTCTGTTGCCTTGGCTGCATACGGTGCTAAAATAGTTCAGAGATGCATAAGTACGCGGCACATGATTCACGCGAGGGTCCTTATCGCAACAACAACCACCCCTCACCAGCGAAATATATCATGACAAAGGGAGCCGTTGTGCGTTGTTCAGGGCTCCCCCCGCCGCACGGGCAGACTTGTGACAAATTCCCCAAGACGCCATGGCGATTGCGCGTGGGGGGCACCTTTCAGCGTCTACTTCATATCCCCCGCCCTTGTCTGTCCGCCGTTTTTGGAAATGAGGCGTGAACCCCCAGTGCGGTGTGTGACAAAGGAAGGTCGATCTGCGTTTTGCTCTCGGGAAGATTTCCTTACGACCTCTTTCACGGAACAACCGCCTTGAAACTCCTCCTGCCTTCCTCTGCCCACAAAAACTTGCCGACCGCTACACTACCCTTTGACATTACACCCTTGACCATGGTCGATTTCGCGCGTTGCGTGGTGTTGAATGCGGTGCAATGTACAAGTAGGCGTCCGCCAGTGAGCTGTGCAGACAGCATTCAAACACCCAAATTCGGGCTGATGCAAACGACACTTGAGCACGCACCGTGCTTGTTAGGCGTCAATAATGGTTGACAGCCGAAGTGCCTCAAATCAGGCAAAGCGGTCATGGATCCTCGCGTGGGTTTGACTACCCTGCAGTCTGCAGCACAGCGGATTCCAAAGTAACCCAGCAGAGGAAGCAAATCCCGTCTTACTGCAAGACACCGGTGAAGTGCGGACAGGCATGGTACACTATTGTTCTCCGATTGCTAGCACAGTTGCCGGTTGCCTGATTGCATATGCGGAGCGGGTCTTCACGAGCTCGGCCGCAAGCAAAATTGATCCCAACCGCTAGTTGACGACCGCAGGAACCGTACAGGGGAAAAGAGAAAATCGTCGCAAACGAAAATTCCGAACGCATCAAGTTGGCTCATTCCAAGGCGACTAACAATCGACTTGGTTTATTCCCAGTAACAACCTCGTTCTATGGCGCCTCGAGAAGGACAGGAGGCATAGCCCCTCGTGGCCACGGGGGGCTCGAGAGCCCTTGACCCCCTTCGCAAGCCCCGAGCGCCAGCCCTGCTCCGCCCACCCGGAGCCGTCCGGCTATTCCAGCCGCCAGGCGCAACAGGAAGCCGCGGAACGACAGGAACGCCCAGGTCCACCTGCCTTTCAATGTCGTTGTTCTTGTTGGCAGTGGTGGGTGTTTGCGGAGGCGGTGTTGCCTCAGGTATGCGTCATCTCTCAAGAACAATCAAGTAGTGACTGCATCCATCGAGCGAGGGAACATCCGCTGTAACGACACCAACAATCTCCGCACCAGTAGTAGGATTTTAATCAGTAGACTGTAGCAACAAACACCTCCGAGAAGAAAGGAGGTGTTCTCGTGCCGTGCCCAAAGAGGCAAACATCGTTGCAATATCACCTGCAAGTTCTGTTGAGCTGGGTCAAAGAAAAGGGTCGGTCCACACTCCTGCGGTTCGCGTTGGTTTGACCCGTCATGACTCCATTTATCTCTCCGTCAACCTCGTCTGCCTCGCCAAGGCCCACGGGCGGCGCTGTCTCCATGCTGAGCTTTTAACCCAAAGCCAAACAAGGTGCAGCAAAGCCTGCGTTCGAGCGCATAGCAGCTACGTCCATACCTCTCGCGTCTATCCGGCGGGGTCCAATCCAGCGGGGGTAGCTGGCCGGCCTCCCTCGCGCTAGACATGCGCCGACCAAGCTCGCCGTTCTTGCTGCTGTCGCCACATCTCATACCCTGACACCGACGAGAGCAGCAGCATCCATCGCAGACGAACAACGACAAAGGCGCGCAAACCCAAAAGCCCGTGACAACAGGTTGCCTGCGGCTTGGTGCAAGGCCGCCAGTCAAAACAAGAAAACACCACATCCCTTTCGACTGAGGTTATATCTCGAACGGGTAGTCTTTCTGTGAGGTTGTCTTCACTTGTTTACTTTCTACAAAATACCTCAGGCACCGGCCAATCGGAGAAACGTGTGCGGAGTTCGGCGTTCAAATATTGTACTGTGCTCACGTGTAGTGTATCAAGAAAAAACGAAACTTTCTGTGAGGTTGTCTTCACTTGTTGACTTTCTACAAAATACCTCAGGCACCGACCAATCGGAGAAACGTGTGCGGAGTTCGGCGTTCAAATATTGTACTGTGCTCACGTGTAGTGTATCAAGAAAAAACCAAACAATGGAAAACAACAAGATCCACGTATCTACCATGCCGCGGCAGCAACCACGACAACCGACCAGCAAGAAACCGAACGGCAGCACACCGCCGCCGCCGCCCCGGACAATTCCATCGCCGGTGTGCTTTGATGACTACACGTCCGTTCTCCCACCACCCCTTTGTCTACTCAGTTCGACTCACCAAGAAGCAGGCTCGAACGACGTCGGCGTGCCGGCCCTGCGCCTCGAACGTCGCCGACAGTCGGGCGAAACCGGCCGCCACCCTCGGCCGCAAGCACACCCCGACCCCCGCATCTACGACCGCCTTCCGAGGGTTTCCGGCCCTCTCCCACGACTGAGACCTCCCCCAGTAAAGCGAGGCATCTGCCGGTCTTAATCGAATGGCCTTGCTAAACCTGGACGAGGGGAGGGGTTGCAATTATTGGTTGTGCTGGTGCGGGATGCAGGCGAGCATGTCGGATATTCAGAGTCCCCCCTAGTTTTACACCTGCTTCGATTCCGCACTGCGGTGCATGTGATCCACTTGTTTGGGGGTGGTTCGATTCCGCACTACATAAGATTCAAGTTCAATTGTTAGGGGGTGGTAATTGCTCCCTGTCGTCACCCCCAACCCCCTCTCGGCCTCTCGCCCCCTCCTATCTTATCCTACCAATGGCAGCTACTCCCTCCGCCTAAGTCAGCACACTGCTTTCGCACATCTCGCTCCCCGCTCCCGTTTTCGTCGCTTGGCAACGACGTTGTAAAACAAGCCAATTCACTTTGTGAACTCGGCAACCAGGATACCGTTTTTTTACCTCTGTTTTTTTTCTTTGGCAGTAATCATAATGGTGGTCGAGTAGATCATGTTGTGCGGGGTGGAGAACCCTCACTCCGCGCAAGGGGGATGATCGCACCACGTCGTGTCAAAATGGTCAAGCACCCTCGAGACAGTTACACAGTGCTTACAACTAACTCTGGAAGTGAATGCACCAGAAAATAAATTAAGTCATACGCAGCCGTCATCCGTATGCAAGGAAGTAAGCACAAGACGCCAAACACACTTAGCAGGATGCAGCGCAACTTTCATGCGACTCGCCGAATATCTCACGGCGCTTCGCGCTTGGTGATGTGAGAGCCTGGTCCGGTGAGAACCCGGCGTGCTCCGTCCCGGCTTTGTAGGGGTGCGAGGTCAATCGTCTAACGACTCCGGCATGCACGACTATGAGTACACCCTCCCCCCTCCCCCTATCTGGGTTGGGTTTTCGTCGCTTGGCAACGACGTTGTAAAACAAGCCGCCGCCCCCCCGGTGTTTGCCATCGGGGTTGGGTTTTCGTCGCTTGGCAACGACGTTGTAAAACAAGCCGCCGCCCCCCCGGTGTTTGCCATCGGGGTTGGGTTTTCGTCGCTTGGCAACGACGTTGTAAAACAAGCCGCCGCCCCCCCGGTGTTTGCCATCGGGGTTGGGTTTTCGTCGCTTGGCAACGACGTTGTAAAACAAGCCAATTCACTTCGTGAACTCGGCAACCAGGGTACCGGGCTTTTTTTTTTAACGTCCGTTTTTTTTTTGGCGGTAACCATAATCGGGCTTGCGTACCCTTTTGTTGCAAATAGTGTGTGTGTTCTTTACATCTTCTGATGGCTCTAGCATTTTTGTGACCACGGACCGAGTCTTTGCTATATTTTGGGATTAGCAACTGACACGAGTTTAATGTGAAGTAAAACAACAAACAACAATAATGGTGGTCAAGTAGATCATGTTGTGCGGGGTCGAGAACCCTAACTCCGCGCAAAGGGGATGACCGCACCACGTTGTGTTAAAATGGTCAAGCACCCTCGAGGCAGTTACACAGTGCTTACAGCTGTCTCAGGAAGTGAAAGCATCAGAAAAATAAATCATACGCGGCTGTCATCTGTACGCAAGGAAGTAAGCACAAGATGACGAGCACCCTTAGCAGGATGCAGCGCACCCTTCATGCGACTCGCCGAATGTCTCACGGCGCTCCGCGCTTGGTGATGTGAGAGGCTGGTCCGGTGAGAACCCGGCGTGCTCCGTCACGGCTTTGTAGGGATGCGAGGTCAATGGTCTAACGGCTACGGCATGCACGACTATGAGTACACCCCCGCCCTCCCGTTCGTTCCGTCAAAACCCATGAGGTTTTATAGCAGCCGAAATCAGGCCAGCAGACCAGGCAACGCTGACTGCTCTCTGTAGTCTAATGGTTTGGTTTCTGTCGCGATAGCAGTGCTTCTTGGGTACGGCAGGTTCCTTGGTTGACACGGAGCGCCTGCGTTGTTCTCCCGTCGTAAAAAAAAGCACGACCGCTCACAAGGGACACCCACCCATGTAGCTACCGCACAGAGTCTCCCGCACAGCAGAGAGGCAGCACCACAGCGCACGCCCTACGGGACACGTACGATATCTACATTGCGGCATTTTGTTCGATGTGAAATCACCCATTTCCATTAGGCTGGTCGCCCCCTTGGTCTAGTGATCAACAACTACAGTACCACTGCTGTATGCAGTAACCTCGAAGACCACAAGCTTGTGGATTTGTGTGCTGTTCGTAGACTATTCCGTCAAGATTGTTTTCTAGGGAGTTAAAACGCCTCCGGAACCCTTGTCTACTCTACGTCGAGAGAACGTTGGTGGGGACAACGTACGTGCGAACAAAGCACACATCCAATGGCGATGCAGATTTTTCAGTGCTGTGTCTTGCGTTGGCTTAGCGCAGTGGCTGTCATGTTTCTCAGTTAGACTACCGATTATTCCGAACCGCGGACCTTGGTCTACTGCTGCTGTATTGGACATTTTGAATCAGGTGTCACAATACGCACGCTCACCACTCCACGGACAGCTCAGCCTTTCCTTCTTTCAGCAGCTTCACGGCTTTGTCACGGCAGAGATTTGGGTCCTTGGTAGCGAGCTGAAGCTCTACCACCTCCTTGCTGAATACCATGGCGTCAAGGCGGGAATGGTGTGAGGTATGTGTGAGTGGAACTTGGAAGTAAGGAAAGGGGCTCCGCGGAATGATGGTTCGGAAATGGTTTGAAAATGATTCGGAAAATGGTTCGGAAAACGCTTCAATAGTGTGGGATGTGGGATTGCGTGTTTGCTCCCTAACTTGCCAGGCGATTCTGGAGGGTCCATAACGCACCTCAGATGTCGGAGGTCGACCTTGTAGGTACACATTGATGAGTAAAAACATCGAAATGAGCCGTGGGCCAAACTCCCCTTCAACATTAAACATTCTCAGCGAGAGGTACTAACTGCAAGTACAAGTTCAACAGCGAAAATGTCATGTCCTCTGCGTGTTTGTAGTCGGGCGTTGTTTAGCGTTGGTTCTAACGGCCAATTCCTCTCCAGCGCTCTCTCCCCGTTCCGCACAACACGGATGTGTGCGGTTGACTATTCGGGGTCCCCAGCAATGTTTGAATTTCATTGCTTGGAAGACAGAATTCATTGCTCTTGCGTATCGCCACCCCCGTACCACCACTTAGGGGGGGGGGGGGCTGCCCGACGCCATGACAATGGTTGAACGCACCGTTGGTTGGAGGTTGGTCTATTCTTTAAGCATACAAGCCCTCCACATCACAACGCGTACTTATGACGTGCAGGACGACGACTTATTGAGGGCGGTAGCGCGGGAGAATGCCAACGCCAAAAGCACGCCAATTGAAGAAGAAAAGCCTCACGATCTTTTTTTTTCCAGAGGCACGGACAGCAGCGGAGTGCGCGGCAGTATGTCATTGTACCGTACGAGTCCGAGCAGCTCGCGGCGATTTGTGGTGCGCGCAACCGTCCCTTGGCATTGCCTCAGGACCACGGTGCCACCAAAACTTGGGTTTCTGAAGCGTCATGACATACTATAGCATTTTCATATTTTAAAGTGAACAAGCATATAGACGATGTATATCCCAGCAATAGGTGGTTTCGGCCCCAAGTCATTCATTTCTACCCCAGCAAACAGACGCCCAACACCAAACACTTACAATACACCCAGTACGAAATGCAGTGCACAGCAGTTACTATAGCAAGCGCCCGGTGTCTGATTGGGGAGCATGATCTATCTCCCCTCAACGTCATCACGTTTCTAAAAGGCGCGAACTACAACTAGAGCCGGCACCATGTTGTTACAGCACAGAGAGTGTGAAATCTACGCCCGAGAGCTAGCGAATGATTGCACCGCCATCTACTCCTCTTCCTCCATGTCCACTGTTTCCGCCCTTGGAGGAATCTGCAAAAAAAAAAAAAGTGACATGCAAAAAAAAACATGAAGGTTCGTCATTTTCGGTGATGTTTCAGACCTCATAATGACAACGAAATGGCAGATACGACATGTGAAAAGGTACAGGGGGCACGACGGGGGGCGAGCATCCGTGCTCAAAAGCAACACGCGGATTTAGTTACAAGACACGACAAGCAAATAAACGGCCAATCGTACATACTGCCTAACACGTCTGCAACAGTTCCCTGAGATCGTGATTCGACGTATACACATGCAACAAACATAAACATGTCGAATGCCTAGCAAACGCACAAAAAACATTGTTTCGTGCCGCGATGGCTAAATGCACGCAACACGTGTCGCGCGGTTCCCGACATGGTTGTACCCTGTTTCGGTCAGAACAGACGAAACACGCCGAGCACACACCTTGTTCCGGATAAAGAACTTGTCCCCCAGGTGCGCCGAGTCAACGAGGGGTGTCCAGTGTACCTTACTCGGGTCCACTCGGGGCTCCTTGATGGGATACTTGGCTGCGAGGGTGCTCAGCGTCGCCTGGCCCCCCGAAAACACAGCACGATCAAGGCGGCAAGGGTGGAGGCACGAAATCAGTGGGGAGGTGCAAAGCCTTGCCGCGATTGGATGCTTTGGGGTCGGTTTGTTATTTTCTTAGCTTGCTGTTTGCACGCTTCGTGTTGTTTCGAGTCTGCATACACCACAGGAAATTCGAGGGTTTAATGGCCACTGGATGGGATGATACAGAATTGCGGTTTATCTATCGGGAAGGGATCGGAACGGGCAAAAACCAAACAAAAACAAAAACAAAAACAAAAACAACAACGCGGCAGCAGCCAGGCGGACTGCGTCCCTCACCGGTGTGGCGATGATGCGGTGCTCTCCGTCGGCGTACTTGAGCATGCCGAGGCGAGTCATCGTGTCTATCACGTCCTCCGCGATAATCGAAGTTGCCTTCGACACGTCCACGATCGCCAGCTCGCGCCCCTTGCCATGGCGGGGATACGGGCGCATCGCAAACAAAATAAATACAAAATAAATAGAAACGTCAAAGAAACACTTCTATTCCACACTTTCTCCGAACATCTTGTCGGTTATACAGTTATGGCGGAAAATACCTGGCGAACAGGTGAAAAGGCGGATTTTCAACTCCAAGGGCACAAAGTGGGCTGGAAGAGTCGAACGATTATAATACTCTGGCGCTCTTGCCCTTGTCGCGGCTCACCTCGAAGGATTGCATCGCCTGGATGATGACGCTGGCCCAGTACGATCGGTACGCTGCCGCGCCCAAGTCCGACAGAGGCTTCTCGGGACTGCCGACCTTCTCCTCCTGCCAAGCGACAAGACCAAGCACGGCATCGAAAGACAAGAATAAAGAAGAAAACCTTGAGCATGCGAAGACGTTTGCATCCCCATTATTGAAAACTGAAAACACCCAAAACAACAACGAGGAAAGCAAACAAGGAGCAAAACGGAAAGGCGAACATATATGGTGGAATTGTGAGTAGTATTGTGAGCTAGCCGTGCAATCCGTCGAATCGCGTGCGCCGTGAACAACGATATCACTTCTCGTTTCGCACGGCCCTCTGCACGAGCCCGAGACCAGCTAGCTCTTGCGACAGGCCGGTGACTTCGACGTTGCGCTGGGTGGTGCAACGTCAGTGCCAACTCACACCCCACCTCCAAGCTACAGCATCGCTAAATTTGCAGCTGTCCGCGGAGCTTAGTGCTGCTGAGTACAACCCATGCCAAGACAAGAACATCCACCGCCTAAAAAGAAACGGCCCACGGCAACACAACGAGAGAATGCCAAGCACCAATGTACACCATAACTTGCCAGACTAATTGCACGACGACTGTTGTCGCGTGTCCGAGAAATTCCAACACATGAGATTCCCAAAACCTGGATCTTACGTACGTACAAAAGAGGACACAGCCACGATCGCCGTCGTCGGCCCTTCGGCAAAATACACGCCGGGACTCCTGGTTGATCTCCTTCAAAATGAAAAGAATAAGGATATTATACACCAACGCAAGGACGTCGAAATCATAGCCCACAAGCACCACCGGTCGTTAAAACACAAAACACACACCAAACACACACGGAGGCCGTACGTGCACGCCCACACCGAACCTTCCAAAGTTCAGCCGAGAAGATGACGTCAAGCACAGCCAGCAATCGTGGTTGACCCTGAAACACACACACAAGAGGACAAGGGGCACAACCACACGCACAAAACGCACCTTCTTGCTGAGCTCGTACGAGAAGGCGATGAGAACCCTTCCGTAGCCCTTCCGCTGGTAGGACGGGAACGTCAGGATGCACGCCAGGTTGTACCCGAGGTCGGAGTACTTCTCCTTGCTGAAGTAGCCCACCGGGTGGAAACCGAAGCTGTCCACCTGTGCTTCCGGGGCGTGCAGCACAGACCGAAAAATCTCCATCAAGAAATTTCTTAGTTGATGTTGTTTGTTGTTGTTGTTCTTGCTGCCTTCACAAAAAAAAAAACGGCCCGGTCTCCGCTCAGTACCTAACATCCATCTGGCAACTTTTTTTCTTTACACACACCAAACACCTCAGCGCAAGGCGGTTGCTGAGATGCCTCCGTCGTCGTCGCCGTTTCTGAAACCTCGCCGGAGCACGATGAAACATATATTTCGCTGCTCTTCCGCTGGAGCGATTTCCCGGGCTGGAACCGACTTCACCCTTCACCCGCCCCCCACTCGTCTATTCCTGGTGCGGTGAGAACCCGGCATACTCTGTCCCGGCTTTTTTGGATGCGAGGTAAATGTTCGAACGACAACAGCATGCACGACTATGAGTACGCTCCCCCCCCCACTCGTCCATTCACTCGCTCGCTCACTCACTACGCGGGGCGGTCATCGATCAACCACAACAACGACGACGACGGCGACCACAACAGCAACAATTGCATCAACGCGGACTGACCTCGCACAGGACGTAGAAGAGGAAGGGATCTACGTCGTAGTACAAGGTCTTGTGGTCCAAGAATAGCTTGGCCAGGGAGCACAGGTTCTGGCCGTACTCCTTCTGTTCCCCCCCGTCCACCTCGAACATGGCGAGGTTGTCGTTGCGGTAGATCTGCTCTCTCCAGCACCGACGGAAGGTGGAGGCAAGGGCATGGGAGGGACAGAACATGCACACGATAACAAACAACGCAAAAAAATGAGAGAGGCTTACCATGTGGATGGAGTTGTAAACAGATCAAAAGGCCACGAACAAGAGAGGAACGAAGGAAGGAGGGAGACGATCAAAGGCGAAAGAGGCAAACGGAGAGAAAGGGACAATCCTCTTGGCTTCCGCCGGTTTGCGGGTTGGTGGTGAACCGTCTGCTACAGGTCGTAAAGTCCGAAGCGGAACAAACCCAAAATGTACATACGAAACGGGTATTCGTACACAAAGACACACCTTGATGAAGTCATTATGAGAACGAGGGTGGGGGATGTACTCATAGTCATGCATACCGCAGTCGTTAGGGCATTGACCTGGCATCCCCAGATATCCGGGACGGGGCACGCAGGATTCTACCCGGACCAGGCTCTCACATCACCAAGGGCGAAGCGCGGTGAGGTATAGGCGGGGGGGGGGGTACTCATAGTCGTGCATGCCGTAGTCGTTAGACCATTGACCTCGCA
>CACKRE030003116.1:54465-73450 GCA_902602495.3 Ectocarpus sp. CCAP 1310/34
CCCCCCCCCCCCCCAATCGCCGAAACAGCTGTAAATACGTCAATTTATCCCCGGGGTTTTATCTTAGCGGTCAACAAGAAAATGTCCTCCTTGCCTCTTGATTTCCCTCGGGGGATTTTCTGCTGGCATAATTTAATGCTGGGTTTGCCGGCCCATATATTTTGCCTTCTCCGGAGGAACTCTAGCGTTCAACTGTGTTGACGGATTGGTGGCTTGAAACCTCAACTTTGAGAGTGGCCTGGAATTGATTGCATTGAGCGGCTGGTGTTTAGAGCGGCTTCGATCAGGACACACTGCACGCTATGGCTCACCACCCACTCCGACGTCCACCTGGCTTGATTTTTTACCTACATCGAAGCACCTATTTTTCTCGAGAAAGCCGCTCACCCTTCGTTGTGTTGCCGTTGCACGCACTGCCGCTCTTGGCTCGCAGAGTATATCATCTGAGCTCCTCTGTCTCCGCCGCAGCCCATCATCATATCTTCCTCAAAGACGACAATTTTGATTCTACCGTCTTGGAATTCGGAATGGTACCAACAACGTTTGGGCTCGTTGTACAAAATAGGGAAATAGCAGGAAATACAAGCGCGAGGCATGTGCCTCTGTTTCGAGCGGATGGTTGCAGGGCTAGTCGGGTCTTGGCGTAGTCTATAGAACTTAATGTTCTCATTTTACATAGAATTATTTCTCCATATACACACGCATAGTCGGCGTCTTACAACGTCGTGAGGCAGTGCCCAGGGTCTGTTGTGCCCTCCCCACCCTCATGGCTCGAGTGTTCGTTTTCGATGTATATCGTGTGGAGTATGCAAGGGGGGCTGCTAGCTAACATAGCAAAATGTGACGGAGGAGTACAGGGCTCGAATCTACGGAGATCGTATTCGGTAGATTGCGGGAGAACGGTAGAACGATCGCTTCTACTTCCTTCATGGTTGATTTCCTCGGCTTATCTAGGTGTGATGGAGATCGTTTCGATGGACTGACGGATGAATGCGATGGTAACGTGGTATGGCGTGGTGCTCTTACCACACTTATCCTCTTACTGGAGACTTCGACAATGTACGCGATGTTTCAATCTCGGCCCGCCTTTGCCGAGCTGCCTGTCTTCACACCCACAATCTTTGGTGTTGACAAGGAAGGTTGGTTCTACTTGGCTGAGCGCGGTCACCAAAGAATGAGCTAACCCTAACGCGGGAACAGGCTTAATGAATGAAACGACGTTGATACAAGCGGATGACAACTGCATGTGGGTCCGTGGAGGAGGGGTTCTCCTTGAGGTGTTTTTCGAGCAACATCGCCCGCGCTAGTCGGCGAAAGCACGGCGCGCTTCGAGTGCGTAGCACAGGAAGTACAACACACTAGACCTCCCTGAAAAAAGCAAGGGCATCTACTCCACGTGTCCCTCCAACGCGCCAAAAAATCAAGCCGGCCTGGCCTACTCGGGGTATGCCCCCGCGGGTGCTATCTATGCATCGGGGGTACCGCATCTGAAGGCTCGAGCGAATCAGCCTCCCTGAGATGATACCGATCGCTCAACGTCCACCAAGAGTGTTCTCCTGGCGTCATGAAGTACTCGTTCAGCTCCTGCATCGAGCGCCGCGGGGGGTGCGCCCAAGGACACTCTTGCTGCATCAGCAGAAAACGCCAACGCAACTGGGACTTGGTCACCACGCCTGCAGCAGTTCGTGGAAGAACCGAAAACCCGCCGCCTCCTAACCACAGCCCGGAGTTGCCGCCGTCGGCCTCATCGGCGACAAGGGCGTGTCGCGACGATGGTGACAGCAGCTGCTGCTGCTGCGGCTGCTGATTTTGATTCCCAGACGGCGTGTTAGTGTTGGCCTGTGGGCCTGGAGGGAAGAAAGCCACAAGAGCGCAGAGACAGACAACTACCGAAGCGTCCGCTCCGGTGGGACACACTACGAGGCACTTACCCGCGGTGACCGGTCCCATCGTCACCCCGGCACCACCGCGCTTTGCTTGGCACTGTTGCCGCAAACGTGGTTGAGCAGAAGACGTCGCAATCGCTCTTGTGTCCGCCTCCGCCGGCGAAGATATCCCTTCCGCCCCTTCCAATCGCGCAGGGTCGGGTGTGTCCACGGCACTCGTTTCTCCGACCTTCCCACCGCAGCAACTCGGCAAGTTCCTGTCGGGACTCGCCGCCGCCTCCTCACCAACATGAGGCCCCTCGTGGACGAAAGGCTCCGCGGCTTCTCCGTGGCGTTGTACATGAATCACGGCCGCCGACTGATCCGTGGCCATACCCTTGCGTGCCGGCGGCAGCCGTAAGTCCCCGACAGCTGACGCGATGAACACCAAGGCGGCAGGAAAGACAGTCTTCTGCCAATACCTCGGCGGATTTGCCTTCTTCCCTGGGGTGCGAAACGAGTGCAAAGGACGGTAGATCAAGACGATTTCCGGTACCGTTACCATCACACGCCAAGGGCTTCCTGGGCAACTACATAGCCGACCGTTCGTGCCCTTGCCCCCGCATCCCGCCCGCAAGGGTGCCGCGCGGCGGTCTGAGCTCCTACAAGGACAAACGTGTAGGCGACTGTGTGCTACGTATGCGAGTGTGCTACACACCTCCTTTGAGCGGAATATGAAGGTACCGCCTGGTTGGACCAGTCAGCCTGTCCACGAGCTCTTCGGGGAAGGCTTCGTCGCTGCAGCAGTGCGCAAGGGCGATGCGACAGCGCAAACGGAGTGGCGACGGAAACGAAATGTGAAGCGCGGGGGGGTGGGCTTGCGCTGACCAACTCGACCGTAGAGGCCGAGACAGACGAAATATACGAGAAAAGACTAACAGTGGCCAACAGTCGGTATCCAAGATGTTTGTGCAGCAAGGAGAGAGTTGTTGAGCTGGCAGGAAGGATGCCACACTAAGTTAACACAGGCGAGGAGCTGTTGTGCTTGCGCGCAGCGCCCACCGCCCTGCCTCCTGACAAAAGGCATACCTAAGGTTTAGCAAGGAGCAGTCCGTTCCGTGAGAAGCCCAGTTTCTCGCAGCGTAGGCAATGCTCCCCACCACTAGCCCTGCGAGACAATGGGCCACACGTCGCCGGGAGAGGTACTCACCATTCAAAAACGTGGTCACGAGAGGAAACAGACCCGCGCCGCCTCCGGGTGCAGCAACAGTACTCAACCGAACACCGCCTAGAGTACCAGGATGCAGCGTTGGCGCACTCGGGCGATGCAAGGCTGGCCATTTCCATGTGAGAGTAGATGGCGAGCGATACCCCCAGAGAATGAGGATACAAGCTCACAGCGGGGTTGCAGGCATACAGTGAAGGTCCCCGTGTAGCGGCAGTCTGAACAAGGCGGTCGTCCTATAAAAGGCGGGTGAAAATGGCTGACATGGACGGAAATATCAGGTTAATCTACACATTGACTACGGCTGCTCCATGTTATGATCAGCTACCCCCAACGCCTTATTTGGGGACCCCCACCGTACTTACATAGGACGACCTACTGCGGAACGATCCCCACCCTTCCTTGTTGCCCTCCCTCTCACCCGTGGCACCGAGAACCGCGTGCACTTCCGGCCCCCCGGGTTGCCATGGCTCCTCCCCTCCGTCGTGGCGTTCGGTGCTGCTCGGACCTCCTCCTGTCGGTGTTTCTTCGCTTCGTGCAGCCCCACTACCGCTTCTCGACTCGGTGCCTCCCGCACAAGGGCTGCTTGCGTTCATCTTCTTGTTCCTGGTGATCAGCGCTGCGATTACCCCTTCGAAGGCCCCCCTGTCGCCGCGCTTGGCCAGGCCTATGAGACGCTCGGAATTGGCCCAGAACTGCTCGGGGGTAATCCCTTCATCCCCACGGCCAAGATACGGACGATGACGAATAAAAACCGATGGCGGCCATTGCGGATTAACTAGTTGCACCGGCAAAGCAGACGGTACGAGGTGGCAAGCCTGCACATGGGAACCGGCATGGGGTTGGGAGGAGAGTGAAGGAAATACGCCTACGCGCGTTACCTGTCACAGCATGTGTAACACTGCAGTACGTGGCATAACGGAAGTCGTAGATACGTGGCAGAAAATCGAAGCCGCGGCGTAGTCCGGGTAACTCTTTAATCCACTGCGGGCGCGATTCTACCTCTCCAGCAGGAGACACCAAAGGTTGCCCCCCTCCCTCATTTGGCACAGCAAACGCAAGCGTGATGGCCAGATTCCGGTTCACCCTTGCGGAACGTAGCCTGAGCTGGCGAAAACCAGGCATATCGATCCGCCTCGGCGTTGTAAGGATGCGAAGTCAATGGTCTAATGACTACGGCAAGCGTTTTCAGTAGTAAGTACACCTCTCATCAGCAATCACCCGACCAAGGGGCTAACAATCGTGAGATTCGTGGATCGCGAATGCACACAAGCACCACCGACACATCGGTGCGTATACAACAAACACACAAACACAGGGGGGGTGGTCGGCGGCGTCACAGAGTGGGGGTGCCTTACAATGTACCTCACCGGAGCTCCAGTGCTCCTCGTCATCTCCGGCGCCTTGAAGGTATATCCAGGAGTGGTGCTCGCGATGGCGCTCGGGCGCAATAACCTTCCACCCGCGTCAACGACGCGATTTTGCGAGATACGTGGACCGAGGGGTTCCGCGAGGACGTAGCGCAACTTGGTGTAGTGCGACAAGGACTTTTCACTCGAACGAAGGAAAGTAAGGTCCTAGACTATCTACCAAGGGCGGGAGGCCAGGGAATGCGCTGAGCAAATAATGAACCTCGAACAGGATGCACGTGACACTCACTAACACACGTGCTCGGTGTAGTTCGTTCTTTCGTCCTATCCCCGCCATAAGGAGCACTATTTAGACGGACGTGGCTCGACGGCGGACATAATCCGGCTCTGATCTTCCTTCTGGTTGAAGCGTGTATCGTTGGCTCTTATGCTTATTCTCTTGGGATGGCGCCCATGTTTACGTGGCTCGCTTATGTTGGCTCTTGTGTGTGTTCCCTTGGGATGGTGCTCATGTTCTCATGGCTCTTAATGCAGGTATTGGAGAGAAGGTGGGTTGTTCCCTGGCATGCCTTTTCCTAAAAAATTCTTGTCCGGTTCCTCGCTGGAGCACTCTCACGGTGTTGAGGACTGTGATGGCTTTGTTGCCGGCCCGGCCCGATGGGGTATTTTTTCACCTTTGAAGCGGACACGCAGATGACCGGCGTGAAGGATAGGTCCGCCGCCGAACACGCTGGTAACATTCTTTCCACAAGACGACTCTCGGGGCTGAGCCAGACGGCCCGCAGGGGTTTCTTCAGGAAAGACCTCAACCTGTTTCAGAAAAGCATGACGGGGGCTCACGTACGAGATGGCGGGTGTAGGTGCGGCCTCCTCCCACAGCTAGACGCACTTCCGCCGTGGAGGAACCCTAGCGCATACACGGTATATTTGCGGACCGACCGAAGCAAGCGGGCCGCCGGTGTCTGGCGGGGTCTGATCTGACAGTGCCGGGATAGGTCGGCCCTCGCACCCGTCTCGAGGCGGAGGTGGTTGAGGCGGCAGCCTTCGCCTCCTCTCCAGCGCGCAGCATGATCACCTTTCGGACAGGGCTTCCTTCGCGTTTCCCAGCCCTTGTATCCACCCGGGCATGCGCTCCTCGATCTGGCTGGCCTCCGACGCGCTTAGCCACCTGATTTGTGATTGTGTGCCGCGGCGAGCGTCGCATTTGTAGATATTATTCACTGCCACGGGTTGCAGGTCCAAAATTCGGCAACAAGTAGAAGAAAAAATCGCCCCGGGAAAAAATACATGTCCGCCCGTAGTAGTGAAAATGCAGACGCACGAAGCGGGTAGTCGCACCCGAGCACTTGAAGTGCACGGAGTTCCTCGGCGCATCAGTCACTGTGAACAACACGATCTCGGTTGACTGGGGGGAGGA
The DNA here is from genome assembly GCA_902602495.3 of Ectocarpus sp. CCAP 1310/34. NCBI lineage: Eukaryota > Phaeophyceae > Ectocarpales > Ectocarpaceae > Ectocarpus > Ectocarpus sp. CCAP 1310/34. Next base: position 60,343 of record CACKRE030003116.1, read on the forward strand.
GAGGGTACATCAAGAACAACTTTGACATGTCCACACCTTGGCGTATGCAGAGCGGTGTCCCAGAAATTGCCGTTCTCCTTCCGCGGGCACGATCCCTGTTCAAATTTTTCACTGCTCCGTTCACCACCGATGCTGGCGCTAGATGGGGTACCGGAGTCATCGTTCGTCGGTGCCGCGAGTCGGTTGAGCAAGCAGCACCAGATGGGCACCTGCCAGACAAGCAACAGGTGCGGAAGTGACCCACACGGCTTTTCGTCCTCTGTCGGTTCTTCGTTCCGGTTTCCTTGAGTATTACCTCCTGTGACCCGCGGAGGGAGGTTTGGACGCGTCAAACGAACCCCGCGGTTCAAGCCGGCGCAGTGCTTTTTCACTCGCCTCTGCTCCTCAATCCATTTTATGCCCTCCCGACTTTACCCACCCAGTCAAAATTTGCTGTTGCTGTTTCGGCTGACTGAGCTTCCCGACGGTAAATGCACTATCCTAAACACATACTCTTCGATATTAAATCACTGCTCGACTACTCCGCGATGACGAGGATGCAAAGATCAAATAGATGATCAGTTTCGGTGCCCTACCTTCTTTGGCTACAGAGTACTCGAGCGTTGAGGATCGGTGGAGGGGGTGTGGCGCTGAATGTTGCGCAACCTACGATATCTTCAGTTTCTCGGGGTAAGATGCGATATGGACACCGAGCAGCAACATTTACCCATATCGCAGATTGTCACAGCTCGTGGCCGGGGCAAGCATGCGAAAACGAGGACCAACCCTGCACGAGAAATGGCACCAGGTCGAGCGGTGGTCAACCGGTGTAGACGCAAACCTTGGCAAGCGGCCACGCGCCACCCTTTCGCCGTAGGACATGCTGTGCTGTTGCTGAACGCAAAATGAAGCAAACATTCGCGAAACCAAAGTCGTGGTGGGTGCGCACCGTCGTGGTGAAGGAGTCTGGGAAGCGCTTGCCAGCTCGGGTGGAGTCCACCACGATGCAACCTCCGGCCGCGGCAGCAGCGGCGGCCAGGTGGATGTTCAGGCGGGTGTAGCTGAAGGCCCATCTAGACATGGCGATAGAGAGGTAGAGAAGGGGCAAGGCGGGAATCGACCGACGGACGAATCCAGTGCTTTCGCTACAACCTCGGAGTTGTCCAGCACTAGCGCCTCATCATAGCACACTACTCAGCGCCTCTACCCAGTAGTACTTCGTGTATGTAACGTTGGATTGCTAGCCTGTACGAATACGGTGTACCGTAAGTACGGCGCCTTACCTTCGGCTGTGCCCGTCCGTGGACTTAAAGTAGCACGTCCCATCCCATTCCTTACCATACCACAGGCCGTTCCGCAGGTTGGCGAATACCGGGTAGGCTGCCCCCGACTGACGGTAGGCTTCGACCAATCCCGACACAAACTGGGACGAGGCCGGCAGAATACACGTGCCAAAATGAAACCATTAGGCAGCGTAGACTAGTTAGGGAATCTTTTTAAAGCCGAAACCAAACCGTTAGTCAGCGTAGGCTAGTCAGCGACTTCTTATACAAGCCGAAATTGACCCATTAGACTAATGTGCGGCTGACTCGTCTAATAGTTCGATTTATACTTCTATAGGGACGAGCAAACGCCAAACGCATGTAGGAAGTAAGTGAAAGTACGAAAAGACTGCCCCATGATACACTGGTTGTTATTTTTCATGCTTCCTCTCCTTCCGCGTGTGTAGCTTACAACCGTTAGTATATCGTGCATCATGCTACATACACCAAACACAGAGGACTTTCGTAAGCTTTTGCAAGCGCTTGCGCAGCCCAGAGTTATCGCACATGGGTGCATAAAAGCAAGCATGGGTTCATTCGATTGTCGCGCCGGGATGATTGGAGATATCGCAGCACCTCCTGGAACACTCCACTTCGGGCGTGAGGGTGCGTACTACACGACGAGGGACCGGGACAGCTTTTAAGCGTTAACGACATTGTCGCCGCGTTCTATATTTCCATCGCATTTACTTGTATTTGGGGTTGCACTGCTCACCCGATGTACGTATGGCACGGTTCCGGCGCACATGTAGCAAATGAGAAGCAGTTATATTGAGTCGCCAACCGGAGTCCACCCAAACTCAACCAAGCACACGGCATAGCACACCTACAGCACCATACCGATGCCGAACAAGGCACCGAATTATGCACTTGCTATGGTCGACCTAGCCAACAAGAAGTTGAAAAAGAAACGGGTATACTCACAGCAGTAGACGCCTCTGTGTTGTTAGACATTATATGCACACGTCGGAACCTCACTCATCTTGTCCTCAATGCCGAACACCACTACCGTATCATGACCGCATGGCAGCGTTCCAAAGAGCTGGAGTTAGCCCCCAAAACAGCAAGGAACGCCTATTTCTTCCAATCTACCAGCACAAGCCGTCGTTGGTTTATTAAGTTTTGCCCAGTCCGGAGTCATGTTGGAGTTATCGTAGAGGGGGTGCGTGAAGGAGACAGGACAAGAACGAAGAACGAAATGATACCTAATACCTTCGGTCGCATCCTTTTCTGTGACCATCACTCGGACAACAAGATCCTCAGAGAGTTTGTGCCAAAGTCGTAACAACGAGGTTCGAATGATATCTGCCCGAGATTGGGCCGATGTGAGTCTGTCAAGTCCGTAAGCTGAACATTCGGTGATGCCAAACGTGTGCCAACCTTCCTGCATGGAAATTTATTGGAAACGGGGAACACGACACCGGCAGTGCATTCATCACGTGCCCTACAGATAGCGCCCGCACATAAAGAACTTAGGAGTTAAGAAATTGAGACTCGCAAAAAATCAGAAGCCAAGAACTTGAGCACCATTTGTGAGCTCGGTTAAGAACCCCACACGAAAACCTATACCACAGCCATTTGTAGCCCGCAAGAGGATGATCAGCAAAATAAGAACCCCAGCCTCGGCCGAAACTAGAGGTTCTCAAGTGCAGGGGCCACCTGTATGACACCGCCCATTGGTGCCGTTTCTCGAAGAACGCGCAGCGTAACAACGACCCTCACCATCACGTAATAAAATGAACGCAACTCCACGACTGTCCCCACCTTCGCGTCCATGTTGATTGAGAGGAACCTGTTGATCAAGTCGGTGCGCTCCTGCCTCCGCACATTCCGGATCAAACGGCCCATCGAGGTGTTGTGGTATCCAAGCTCAACAGGGTCCACATGTAATCGTTCCGCACCGACATCGTCACCTATCACCATTCTTGCATCAATACCACTGCTTTCATGCTCAAATCGTATCTCACCACCTCCGTTTGACATCTCAATGCCCTGCCGAAACTAGTACTTGTAGTCTACTGCCTGCTGCTGCAACTACTGCACCCGTGGGCGTGCAGTCTTCTTCTGACGACCATGGATTTGCAACTATTCTCAGGAGGCGATCGTGGTTCTCACGCCCCCCTCCACATGAAAATGGGAGCTGGATAACATTCACGGCGCCCCCTCTCCTATATCACCCGCGTGCCCAGTGCACACCAAACCGTTGAGCGCACAGGAGAGGACGGATGGTGATTCTGTGTGGGGGGTGGCGGTAGATATACTCCGACAGGTGGGTTACGATGTCCTTTGTTTCCCGGTAAGGTTTGGACCTACAGAAAGAGGAAGGAGGGCAGCCGTGTGTTACTGCTGTCTTGGAATGTCGTTGGCTTCAAGAGTTCAGAGAAGTCAGCCCGTACTGCAGGATACCGCAGGTCAGTGTGCGTGGCAGCAGCACGGTGGTGTGGGATGTGACTTCGGCAAGGCAAAACTAACATCTTTGGTTTCTTCCAATGGCTTGCCGGTTGTTGCAGTTGCAATAAATACTGAAAGACCAACAGAGCAGTGGTTGGGCGCAGATATGTTCCACGGAGTGTGCATAGGTAGACTAGAGTAATCAATTTTCAGTGCGGTCGAGCTACATATTTAGAAGAGTAGTGTAGATAAGGGGCTCATGTGTAACAACCGAACAGCGAAGCGCACGAGACGTCTATGACAGCGTTCCTCGCGTGGTGTGCGAACTGATGCATTCGAGCTCGGAACCACTGCTGCTGTCACTGCTTACACTAGGAAAGTCGGTACATGTAGTAGCTTGTGTACGCCCGCGTCGATATTCGAAAGGTATGTCCCGCTGGACTGCTGTTGGCGAGCAACGCTGACGCCGCAGTCAGTGGACACAATGCTCGTGTTGGTGGGTGTATTCGTACTTTAGAACAGCAGGTCGACCGCAGCTTTCAGGTGCTACATCCACGATTCCCGTGGCGCTCGATTCTTACTACGGGCGACCTGTCTCGTTCTTGCCACGAGCCGAAGCGAGGTTTGCTTGGAGTTTTAAATTCGGAGTGCGTTGCCTACCATAGACAAACACGTTCTGTTACCGCGCTTTATTCCCAGGAGAAAGTGCGCCCACAGCCGAAGAGATGGGGATGCTGGTGTTTGTGCTAGGCAGCCTAAAATGGGCGTTGCTTTGCTTCGTCCTCGTGCTGGGGGTCGGCAAAGCGATCGCGCGAGTGGCCAGCTGGGTCGCCAACAACGCCTGCCAAGGTGAGAGCTGCGGCTCACACGATACACGCCGCCTAATAGCAGCAGCGGTCCGCCCTCACGAAACGTTAGATTTGCAGCTCTCCCCAATCGTACTTGTTGATTTAATCGCCTCCACCGTTGGGTGATGACACACACTCGGCTTTTTGAAGAATGCCGTCGCATACATCGAACTCCCCAATTCCCTCGTATCACACACACGTGTAGCGTGGCTGCGACGAAGACCCGTCAGCTTCTACAACCAGAAGCGGCCCACCCTGACGAATCGCTCTGCCCGCTCATGTTTCGTAGTGCATCACCTCTCCGCAGCAGTTCGGTAACGACACACCGGCTTTTTGAAGGAAAAAAGCCTTCACGTACTCCCCGATTTCCTCATGTCACACACACGCGTGCAGTGTGGCTGCGACGAAGGCCGGTCAGCTTCTCTATTGCCGGCGCTAGCTATAAGCTTAGCGCCTGCCAGCTGGGTGTGGTAGAGGTCGACCTGTTCTCGGATTGGCTGCGATCGCGGGGGCGATTGCCATGCCTTGGGGTGGTCTTGGCAAGTCTGAACTTGCGAGTGGAGGCGTCGTTTCCTGAGGAGCACCATGACGGCGATGCAGGTGGGTCCATAGTGCATGACACGAACAAATACATGTTTTTTTCTCAAGGGGCACGACTCCCGTTCCAACTGCTCCTCGCCAGTGAAGTTCTGGGCTTCGGGGAGTTGGTTTCGGGGAAGGGTCGTAGACAAAGGAAAAAATGGCTGCTCGGCGAAAGGCATGCAAGAGTTTTGTGCGCTGCGATGCCATGTCGAGCTTGTCCCCGTTCTTGTCGATACCTCGGGCGCAACCGTCTTGCGTGCCAGCGTCGGTGCTCCTGCCTTTTATTCACTTCACCGTGTCGCCCCGATGCACTGCCTCGTGTTCCACCCACCCACCCGAAGCAGCAGCCGCCGTCAGAAAGGCCGAGGTTCGACCCACTGGCCCCACGCCCGCCTCGGCCTCATCCCCAGCTGCCTCGGAGCTCAAGATCCTGCTCGCGTCGCTCTTGTGGGAGAAGCTGGCGACTTGGGTTCTCAGCCAGTGTGGTGTTACCGTGTTTGGGATCAGGGTGGTGCTGGACTGCCCAGAAAATTCGGCGGGGGTGGCCGACTGTCGCACGGGGCGGGGGGCATGGGGCGGGGGGAGGGGTGTATCGACGGAGCTCTTCGTGTCGTGTGTGGAGGCGTTTGCGAAGCCGTTGGAGCGGGGCGGAGGGGGGACCAGGCTTGCGCTCCGGATAGAGCAGGCGCGTGGATTCGATACTCTCTGTTTGCAATGTGCACATATGTGTTTTGTTTCGTAAGTGGCGATTTTATAGTTGGTGTTAGGTAGTCGTGTCCCTTTGCTGGCAGCTTGGGAAACAAAGAACCCGGCCTGTTTTCCATGTGACGGTCGGGACTCCCTCTCCGGCTGAAAAATTCCGCCTCTCGGAGTGGTTCGGGCCTCACTGTGCAACATAATCATTGTCCAGGAAGCAGCTACTCTGTATCCCTCCTCTCGAAAATCACTCTTACTCGTGCTGCTGCTGCCCCGGCCTTTGGGCTACCCTTGGTCACAGGGGTGTATCACAGGCTGCCTGCAAGAACGACATTCATGTACGCCTCACGCCTGACTACTCATATCTTAACGTCTCTCCCTCCCTCCCTCCCCCCTTTCCATCTCCCTGTAGTCCTTCCTCTCTGTCTCTCCCGCTCTCCCCATGATTGCCCTCTGATTTTTTCCCAACTAAAATGTTAACAATATTTGTTTTTTGCCAGGATCCCGAGCATCCGATCCTCTCCACTTCTCTCGGCACCACTACCGGTGTAGCTGTTGACGGTGACGTCACCCTAGAGGTCGACCTGGTCCATGCTCCAATACGAGGAGAACGTCGCGGCATCGGGTACGTGGATTACACTTAGCGTCCTCACTTTTAATAACCTCTAGTTTTGGCGGAGTCTGGGGTTCTTGCTATGGAGGATCCGATTCGCAGGGTATCCGTCGATTGACTTTTACCAGAATCGGTAAGCATGCACCTTGGCATTCTTTCTTCCTGTCGTGAGCTGCAAATGACCGCTATGTATCTGTTAGTGTAGGGGTTCTTGAACCGGGCTCGCAAATTGTGCTCAATTTCTTGTAATTTTGAGTGTTCTCGGATTTTAATTCCTTTACTGACAAGTTGTTTATGTGCGGGCGCTAACTGTACAGCTGTAGAGAAAGAGCTCGGTGTTGAGACAGCATGTAGTAGGAAGCTCCGCTGCTGCGTGCCGAGTTAACTGTCCTGGCTTACCTACGGTAACCCACCCCCGGGACCGATCTTCAATACACCAGTTTCTCTGCAGCACAAGAAGTACAATGGTGCCAAAACATGGCGGCGTTGGAACCATCTCGTAATGAGCTTTTCGGAAAACACACGTTCGATTTAAGCATCCTCTTCGTTGTGGAGGAATCTGGCTTCCAAAATCGGTGTTTTTGCAACCTATCTACGATGTTTTGTACCACCGTGCTGTAGCATGCGTTGCCTCGCTGGCGCTAGGTCAGCATCGGAGAATGCATACACCGACATCGCGGTTTTTTGGGGGGTGCAGCGTTTGGGATACAGCGTGGTGTACACGGCTCGGCTTGGCCGCGCTTCGATGCGCAGAGCACGGCGGGAATGCAACTTGCTGCAAGCTGCGAGTCTGCTGTGCCTTGTACTCTATATTACGTGTAATTACGATGTACTCAGTCCTGACAACGGGCGATTGGCAACGTGTTTGTTTTGTGCCTTGAAATGTTCCGACGCGGGGTGTTTGTCATCAGCTGACCTCTAACACTACCGGTCGCCCCGGTGGTCTAGTGGGTAGCCTCGCAGCCTGCTAAGGGCCACGTCTTGGCAGAGAGAGTTTTTTTCTCACTAAATAAATCCTGGTCTAGGATGAAAGCGACGCGCTGCAAAGCTCGTTTGTTAGTAAACCATAATCGACTTCGTAAGTCGCGAGGGAAGGGATTGCTGTACCCTTCTCGCGATAAAAATACCTCAGGCATGAACCGCAGGAGGGGGTCCAACCCCCCCCTCCTATGTGACCCCGGTTGGGTCGTCTAGCTAGTAGAAGTGGAGGATAGGGGCCAGAGGGGCAGACGACAGAGTCCAATGATGGGAGAAAAACAAACAAAAAAACAATAAACCATGCACCCATGAACTACAATGTCTTCCCGGCGTCCGTTTTCCGCCTCCGGCGAATTTTCTTCGCTGTCGTGAAAAATTCGACGCGGGCTTCAGCTGCCATCTGGTGTCAGCCGTGCGCGTCATCTCCACCTCGCTGCGAGGCGTTATCCGCGAGGGGGACATCAGGGCTTTCGACTCGTGGAGAGGAATTTTTGTTGCACCCGAGCGGAAAAGTTGCGGCGCTGCTGATCCTCCCGGTGGAGACGGGTTCGGGCGCCCCGCGACGGGCCGTGACGCCGGGGGTGACGCCGGTGAGGAGAGAAATGCCGCCGGGGGTAGCGTCGGAACCGCAGCGGACAAAGAAATTTTGCCGCCTTGGTCGTTCCTGTCGCCGACGTTGTCGTTGGAGGCTTCGTTGGAGGGTTTGCGTTTAGAGGTGGTCGGGGACGAGGAAGCAGGTTGCGTCGGCACCGCAGACGGCAGGGAGGAGGGCGGGCGTGATGGCCTTGTTCCCGAGGCGGTAAGGGGGCTCGGCGGACAGGAACTCGGCGCGAGCGACGAAGAGGGGGACTCGGGGTCGTTGTCACGGCCGCACGAGGCGGCGGGATTAACAGTCGGAGATCATGGCCGGGACGATGATGCACACGTGCAGCGACGGAAGGGCCGTCTGCAGCGGGGAAAGGCGGATGCTCCTAGCGTCGTCGCGGAGGTGAAGGGGCTCCGTGTGGGTGTGGACAACGCGGGGGTGGTCGGCGACGACAATCGCACTGTGGGCACGAGAAAGGCAAGCCTGGTCAGGGGTAGGGGGGTGAACGACAACAACCTCTAGGTTATGTGGTTGTTTATTTTGGTGTACCTCGCAAGGTGCACTGCGCTTGTCATTGCGCACAGGTGTATACGCCGAAATGCTTGTAAACCGGCGCCAGAATAGACGGGACGAACACGCACACAAAGGTAAACACGTTGTGTTTTTTTGTTGGCGGGGTCGTGTGGGATGCTTTGCGGCGTTGCTGGTAGATCGTGACGCGCGATCCGCGGTTGGGCGCGTCAGAAATTCTCCACTAGTTGTAGCGGCGCCTGCCCCACCCGATGACGAGGGTCACGTCGTTTTTTACCGCTCGACGCGCGAAAACATTCCTCGAGAAGCCCTGTCAGGAAGGCCACCCGCTGCCTTCCACTATTACGCGCTCGGCCCTACATTATCGCGCCCCCTTTCGCGTGTCCCCGTCTTGTGTACCAACCCTCTCCCCTCCCCCGTCTCATGTGCGCGGGCGCAGATTAGCGTGGCAGTAAAATGGTCGAGCGTTGCACTGTTGACCGGCGGCGGAGGTAGCGACGGCGGCGGCCAAGACGACGATGTCGGGGGTGGAGGTCACTCGCGTTCTTCCTCAACTTCTCAGTCGCAAGGGGGGGTGTCGATGTCTTCGTCTCCGGACAGCGATGCTGCTGAGCGGTTGCGAGCGTTCTCAGGGGCTTCATGGAAGGGCGGATTGGACACGGCGGCCGTCGGGGTGAAGCGGAAGTGCCTGCCGATTCACCTCGGGAAGCTTGCGTTGAGTGCGGAGGCGGGAATTCAGGGCGCCGCAAGGGCAGCGGAGGTGATACAGCTATTACCTTCGTCCGTGTGTTTTGTCACTCAAGTCGCTTTCTGTCTGGGAAGTTTGGTAGAAGTTAACCCATGATGAGTGTCAGTATTCCGATTACTTCCAGGTGACCGGCCGTGTCGTGATGCGGCGAACGTCCTATTTTAAATCATGTTTCTTCTCAAGGCTATTCACGTCTTGCGCCAAAACCGCGATCACGGAGAGTGTCATCTTGTGTGAAATACGGTACCTTCGTCGCCTCAACGCCCCTCCCTAACCCCCTCCGTTCGCCCACCCGTCTCTGCGCGCTCTCCCTCTGGCGACCCACGTCAGATCGTAGCCTCCGGCCGGCTTGCTTTCGGCCGCTTCACCCTGTCCCGTGATGGGCTGCTTGTGTTGCTTTGGGCGGCGAAGCTGGTGCCAGCTTTCACGCGACCACCACCACAACCGCTCACATCGGAAGAGACCCACCGGATCTTCGACCGTACCCCGCAAGCTCGGTCACGAGGGAGAGCCCGGCTAGGCGCCGCTCGATCGCGTTCGGCTGCCGAGGTCGTCGGGTCGCGCTCACCCGAAGACGGCCGCGGCGGCGTCGGAAAGACGACGGAGGCGTTCTCCTCCCCCTCGCCGCGCCAAATTTCGCGGCGGGCGCCACCCTCTCGGCTGCCGTCGCCCCCTCCGCCGATCGCACAGCGGTGCTCGGCATCCGTCGTTGGACCGCCGCCGCCGCCGCAAGTTCGGGTCTCGTACGTGCTCGACTTCGAGGTCGACCACGCCGCCGTCGTGCTAGTCGGGGGCGGCGGGGACGACGACTCGCGAGCACAACGCCCTGCCGACGGGGAGAGCGGTACCAAGGCGCACGCTCCAGCCGCTGCCGCCGCCGCTGCGGGGACGCCATCCGGGGGCGGAATCCGAACCTCTGGTTCCCCCGGGGGCTCCCGTTCGGTCGCGTCGGCGGCGGCAGATCCCCCCCCCGGCAGCGACGGCTCGGACGCCGGGGAAGCTGGTGTCGGGACGGCGGCGGCGGCGACGATCATTCGATTGGCTGTCCCTCGCGTCGGGATACGTGCTTGCTCGACAGCAGTAGCGTTGGCCGCAGCTCCGCCAAGTAGTCGGGAAGTAGTCGGCACCTGGGGCGGGGCGTCGGTGACCGTGTCCGCGGAGTCGTTGGAGGGCCACTTCGAGGTGGAGGAACCGGGGACGATGGTACCGCCGCCGCCGCCGCCGGGACCTTCGGGACAGGAGCCGTATGACTCGACGGCGGGTAAGACCAAGAGGCGTGATGCCGTGTTGCCGGAGGAGGCGGCGGCGGAGGTGGCAACGCCACGGCGAGAAAGTCATCGCTTGCGCTGGCTAGCGATCCGCAAAGCCACGTTCGTCACGGGTGGGTCGCGGAGCGGTGGTGGCGAGAGCGTCCTGTCGGGGGGGCGCCGCGATAGTAGCGGGCGTAGTGGGGTACCCGTTCCGCCGCTTGCGGTGGCGGCGGCGGCGGCGGCGGCAGGAGAGGATGGTCTGGCAGTGGAGGGCGTGTGGGCAGAGTGGAGTCCTGCGCTGTTTTTCCTGGCGGGACAATCTGGCGCCATGGTAATAATCTCGTGCTTTGTCTTGAGAGGAGTGATGATCACTTGCACGAGTCGAGGCAGCAGACCATGAGCCCGCATCGTGCAGGCCCTGATTTTTTCCAAGAGCGCACATGGTCAAACGGCATTTTCAAGGGGGGGGCGGGAGTTGTGTCAAGGAAGTTCATGAAAAACCAGTACTTGATGGAGTACCGCGTGGTTTTGTGGCACGGCGTAGCAGTCTGTTCACCTGTCGTGCACCGAAACCCACGAAAAGCTGTCGCATGGTGGTCCGTACTGTGACCCTGTTTCCCCTTTTTTCGGATCTTTTTTTCCCGCCTACCTGCTCGTCGTGAAGATTGTCTCGTCCCTCAAGGCCGCAGGTTTTCTCTCAGCCCCCGCCTTTAGGTCAGGCCTCGGCTACGACCCGCTGCAGCACTGGTCGCCGCCCCGGCCCGCCGGCATGCCATCCCCTGACGCAAACGAGCCGGTGGTGGCAGACGCGGCGGCGAGGAGGGGGCCACCGCGAGGTTTCCCCGGCGACGCTCTCAGGCTCCCCGCCATCGGCGCGACCTCCCGCGCCGCCGCCTGCTTCGCGAACAGAGTGTTCTCGTGCGGCGACATGCCGCCGGCCGTGATCGACCTGCTGTGGCGACCCTCCGAAGAACGGGCGGGACACGCCGGCCGTGGCGGCGGCGGTGGCGGTAGTGCTGCAGGCGACACGAGCGGTGAAGCAAGGCCCAGCGGCAGCGGCGGCGGCGGCGGCGGCGGTGGCGGCAGGGTTGGCGCGGCCGGGGGTAGCAGGGGAAAGGTGAAGATCCCTAAGGCCTTCACGGCGTCTGTTCGAGACGTGCGGGTGGAGTTCCCGTACCAGGCCGGCGTTTGTCCGGGGGACATGGAGTACGGGGACGTCGTCCGGTGGCTGCGGCGCTTCCGCTGCTGCTCCACCACGGACTGGTTTGGCGGGGGGGTCCCTGACGCAGAGCCTCCTCGGGGAGAGGTCGGGTTTAGTGGTGGGTGGGGTGAGAAAGTGCGGAGGGATGATGACAAGCCGCTGCCGCCTCGCCGGTGCCACAGCCTTCCGGCGTCCGCGGCCTCCTCCGGCGGCGATGCCGGCAGCTCCCACCTCCCGCTCAGAGATAACCTAGCCTGGTCATGCCAGTACGTTGAAGCGCGAGAGTTTGACATGAGCGTGGCGGTGTCGGGCGGCGGCGGCGGCGGCGGCGGTAGCGGCGTCCTACCTAACCTAAACTGCGCCATCTCGGGGGTGTCGGTGTCAACCGCCGGGTACGCTCGCGGCGGCGGTGTCGGCGACGGCCGGGGGGGTGGTGTCCGCCGTACAAGCTCCTTGCTGGAGGCGGCCAAGAGGTCGACGTCATCGCCGACCCCTACTCCGGGCGGAGCGTTGCCACCCTTCGAGGCAGCCAAGGCGCGGCAGGTCGACGACGGAACCGGGGCTACGGCCGCCGAGTGGGGGGGTGGGGGTAACCTATCCCCCGGAGACCCTGGTCGGCGGGGGGGGCTGGGGCGCCAGTCCTCGTCTGCCCGCTTTGCAGTCGCCTTGGGCGGCACGAGGCACTGCCCAAACACTCGAAAAAGGTGAGAAATGATGCACTGGACCCCTATGTTCAATACACGGGGCCCCCGTTCGCGAGGTATGATGCACGAGGCCCCCGTTCAACACGTGGAAGCCCCGTTCGCGAGGTAGATGTTGAACTTATGCACGGTGCCCCCGTTCAGCACGCGCCCCCCCCCCCCCCCCCCCCCCCCCCCCCCCCCCCCCCCCCCCCCCCCCCCCCCCCCCCCCCCCCCCCNTTTTCCGTGCCGGTTGTGATGGTGGCGTGTCTGTGTGCCACACTTGTCGCGACTCTGTTCAGCTCTTGGTGGTCCATGCGTCTCGCTCGAATGCCGGCTCCATGATTGTTGTTTTTGCGGAAGGCTCAGAAGGTTGAGGGGGGTGGGGGAGGGGTGGGGTGTACTCATAGTCGTGCATGCCGTAGTCGTTAGACCATTGACCTCGCATCCCTACAAAGCCGGGACGGAGCACGCCGGGTTCTCACCGGACCAGGCTCTCACATCACCAAGCGCGAAGCGCCGTGAGATATTCGGCGAGTCGCATGAAGGGTGCGCTGCATCCTGCTAAGGGTTTTCGGCATCTTGTGCTTACTTCCTTGCGTACGGATGACAGCTGCGTATGAATTAATTTATTTTCTGGTGCATTCACTTCCAGAGACAGCTGTAAGCACTGTGTGACTGCCTCGAGGGTGCTTGACCATTT
>CACKRE030003116.1:114599-124768 GCA_902602495.3 Ectocarpus sp. CCAP 1310/34
AAAGAGAGAGAGAGAGAGAGAGAGAGAGAGAGAGAGAGGGCAAGGACAGAGAAAGAGCACGAGATGCCGTGTCTGTGTTGCTGTCCCCTTGGTCATTGTGGAGGCACAGCACCGCTTCTTGGAGCCAAAATCTGCGTAGAGGGGGGATGTGCATTGTTTCGCAGTGAGTTTACTTGTGTCTGCGAAGTGTACCGCGTTTGATCGTACCCGGGATGCCAGGTAACGCCCCATGGCTATCTTGTCGATCAATAGCACAAAACACTCAAGTAAGTTGATTTGCAACTACCTATATATCTGATCTATCAACCTTGTAAGGCTGCACCCTGAGCCGGCAACCAAGCTCCGCACATCTCTCCGTCACGGCTTGGCAGGGGTGCGAGGCAAACAAAAGGTCTTTTGGTTACGACACGAGTACTGCATAATGTTCCATCAAGCCAGCCCTGGTCGTTTGTTTTTTGTTCCCCAATAGGTGAACGTCTTCCTGACTTACATGGGGGACCGCTACCTAGAGCTAGAGGATGTGGACAACGTGCACCTCAAGATTCACCCCCTCGTCTACACGAACAAGACGTGGACCCCTAGGAAGCTTCTCTTCAGGATGCGGAGAGACGTCATACTCGATGTGCTCTCTCAGGTCGGTTCTCGGCTTTTGACATTTCTTTAGTCAAGGAGCTTTCTTCCTGATTGTGGAAAGAAGACATTTTACGAGTCGACTCTACAACTTGGTGGATTTGATGGAAGCTGAAAACCGGTCGTGACGCTGAAGTTAAGGCTTTTTCCTCCCAATAGAGATCCCTCCAAAGCACGCATCGGCTCCAGAATCATGCTCACGGTACCCTAGACATCCGCGCCAGCACACTATTGCTGTGGGGTGTATCCTCATCCCTGGCTCATGCACTTCGCCATTTGCATTTTGTCCCTTCCTGAAAACGCGCTCTTCCAACCTCTGACGTGTGAGCTCTCCCCCGTCCTCCAAAAACATGCCCCTCGACCATCGCGTACCCACAGGTTAGCCGCAATTTTAACAACCTAGGGAACTTTCTCAACACGAGGGTCCTCAAGTCGGGGGCCGCCACAAGCACCTCGTCCTCGACCTTGATGGCCGCGTCGGCTGCCTCCCGGCGCCCCTCGAGCGGTAGTGGTGCCGGTGCTGGCATCAGTGGCCCGGGCAAGACCAACAAGCAAGCCTCTCCCTCGGCCGCCGCGGGAGGAAAGACGGGCGGCACCGGCCCCGTGTTCTTGCCCGATCACTTTTCGGAGACGCCCGGCGGTGGTTCCTCTCGGTCAATTTCTCTATCCCCGCGCCCAGCACCGTCGCTGTCGCTCAAGGGACGGAAGCTTCTCGCGAGAAACTCATCCGCGACGCCACCAAGGGCGACCGCACGTGCGGAGGCGGGGCGAGGTGGGAAAGCCGGCGGCCCTGCTGACAGAAGCGGCGCGGTGGCGGGGTCGAGCCGCTGGGTGGGGTGGAAAGGGTTTGTTTCTCCGCTTCCGCGCAGAGCGGGGGCTTCGCTCCTGGGACGGATGGCCCTTGAGGCGGACGACGACGACGATGATGACAGCGGTCAGGACAACGGCAGCGACAGCGACAGCAACAGGGCTCACGACGACGTGTCGCCGATCACGATCGGCCCGGCAGCCGCGGCCGCGGCCGCCGCCGCCGCAGAAGCCCGAGCTCTCCGCGAACCACGTTCGACCGGACGCGGAACAGCAACCATGACGGCTTCTTTTGCGCCGGGTAGCGGAGGGGGTGGCCAGCTACTCGAAGGCGGGGGCGGCTCGATGGTGGCAGCGGCAGCGGCGGACGCGCGCTCACAGGCCGACGAACATGACGCGAAGCTGCTCTTGTTCGGTCGGCAGTTGGGCGGGAGCCGCAGCGGGAGCGGCGGCGGCGTGGGTGGTGGAGGGGGTGGGGGCAATGCCTCCGGCGGAAGGTCTTCGCGTCTGCCATCGAGGATCAAGAGGCTGGCGTTCTCAGGGAAGAAGGGGGCCGGCGATGGGGGCGGCGGGGGGGTAGGAGGGACCGGCAAGAGTTGATCGCAACGCTTGATGGCGTGGGTTGTGTTTCCGTGTGACCCCCTCAGACTTGGCAGTGTTTCCTCGGTCCCCAGTAAGGTGTGAGTGTGTATTGTTCGTGTTGATGAAGCCTCGGTGCTGCTGTTGTTCGGTTGCGGTGAAACATCTTACGCGGAGCGTTCCAAGGTCAAGCTACCAGCGCAGCGCTTCTTGGGTAAACTGCTGATTGTGCTTACATCGAGTGCAGTAACGTGAGTGAGCGCGCGCGTGGTGTGGTGGGAAATTTTGTCGGGTTGTAAGGTGGGTACGGTCGTGGACATTGTTGTACAGTTGGTCGTTTCAAGTGTGTGCGTCTTCCCCGTGTGTGGGTTTGCTATGTGGTGTGACTGCCTTGACGTTGAACCTCGCAGTTGTACATAATGATTTTTCTGTTCCCAGCGAGAGATTGCGTGTAGTGTGGATTTCTGGCCATATTGAAACATCCAGTCTAGTTCCGCCCGCCCGGCTCTGCGGTGCGTGGTGCAGTCCATCGGCACGGTGACGTCACTCTCGTCTGAGCTGCTCTTGCGGCAAGTGAGGGCGCGGAGTTACTGGCCGGTTGCCCACCACGCAAATGAAGCTGTTTGCGTACCTCTGGTACAATCGTACGAACTACGAAGTTGTCCCGACACAGTCAAGGGAGAATATGCAATTCCTACAACCACACCGTTTTCGATCACGAATAAAAAGTGTTGAATTTTGGAGTAGGCCTCCTGTGACGGCAAGTGGGCATCAAGGGCTATTTCAGTTGTACTTTCGTCATCACGCACGCCTACAGAGGGCAAACGGCTCCTTCCCCTCTTCGGGGGGATGGCCCACATCCAAACTAGCTCAGCAAAGAGGAGAGGGGTTGTCGATTGGTGCAGGACCGGAGTCATCACGACAACAAAGCGACAGTCGGCTCTCGGTTGGCCTGCGCACGCTGACGAGGAAGGACTGCTGACTAGGGTGTCTGATTGGAGCACCACCCACCCCTCACCGAACGAAGCAACGTGGTGCTGATGGGTCCTAGCCGGGATTAAAGGCGTAGTCCTGTCCCTGGCGCGAGTTTCTCGACCCTTCCCCACGATATATACAAATGGTGGCCCATGAGCAACACCAAAACTTCCTGTGCCGATTCGACTCAAGGGCAAATGGCGTAAACGCACCCACTACCCTGGTTTGCATGGATACCACACAGCGCCAACCTTGCCTGACATCGCAATCACCTTTCCTTTCCTTCGTCAACCTCGGAGGCGCCCGTCTGTGTTTCAATTTAAACAGGGTAGAGCCCGGTAGTTGCAACGGACCCCTGCCCGACCCGCACTTGGGCGGGTACAACTCGGCAATTACTCGAAACAACAAACATCTGTGGGTAATCTGCAGCTCTCGTCTGCTACGGCGTCGACAATACTCTCTGCATGCCGCAGAGTCAACGATACCCTCGTGGGCTACGCACGTACAGCACCGGGGTATCGAACAGCACGGTGGAAGTTTCGCGGAGGAAGTCATGCGACCTGTTCTCGCACTTGTTCCCACGTTTGGTCCCATGCGCTGTCGTGTCGAGCTATCCGGCCGTCTTCCCCCACTGTTATTGTCGCGCAGCGCCAGGAGGGTGACAACAGTGTCCCAGCGTGAGAAACGGGTCGACATAGAAAAAAAAGCAGCCAAGGCACGCGCGCGAACAGGCCGACACGATTGGTGGGAGAATGTCTGGCGGCACATGAATTGATGGGACAATTGTGCGTAGTTTGTAAGCCCACGGGGTGGGCCAATGCCGCCCATGGACGCGATACAAGTGACGTGGTGTGCGGATGAAAGTACGTGCCGTTCAACTCTGTTCACAGAAAGACAAGAGAAAACAACAAAAATAGTACGTCCATCAATGTGTGAGTCCCCCTTCATCCTCGCCAAGAACAACAGTTATTCCTATCTATTACGTACAATTTACCAAAGCATATCAACCCCGCAGAAAACTTCCACAAACGTTCGATGCAGGAGGTGGATAGACTGAACGGAGACCAACCTGTGAAATTGTCGACACCAGAAATGAAGAGATCTCGCCCGTTGACAGTTACGGCTCCAGTCTTCCAAACGGTTCGAATGGTCCTCCTCGTCGGCCTGTACGTGTGTGTGTGTGTGTGTGTGTTTTACTATTAGCATCGACCGCGCTAACCGGCTGACCAATGAAAAGACGTAATCAGTACCAGTGCGCATTAAAAGAAGAGCTTCTAATGGCCATGGTGTGCGTGTTGCGGGGTTATTTGCATCGACCGCGCTAACCGGCTGAACAAGGAACAAAAGACTTGTGTGCGTGTTTTTTCTTATTGATGTGTGTGTGTAGACACGCTGGCGTCGAATTATCGTGTTTGTGTGCCATCCGACAACGTACAGCATTGACTCAGCAAAACATATCAGAAACAACGGAAACCCGTCACGAGCACTACTATATCGACGTAGTGAAAAGATATTCAAAGTAAGCCTTGACCAACCAGAACCTCGACTCCGCACCACATTTGATATACGTAGCACTCAATACGTGGGTTTCGGGAGGGGAATACAACAACCAGCAACAACGAAATGAGAGCGAGAGGTCTCTCTCACGTGCAACACCATATGCGCAAGAGAGAAAGATAGAAAGGGCTTGGCCATGTTCCGATTTGACCCTATTTCGCATCGGGTGTCACTCTCTCCAACATTAACAGCAAGGCAAAGAGACGAGTTTAAGAAAGGATGGCGCATGAAGACACCGCATGGAGACCAGCAAGGATTAGTTATTAAACTTCTGCTGCCCCAATCGTCAGGTCGTTAGTTTACTTGGTCGTTTCGTGTGTTCGACACCCAGGTTTCGTTCGATATTCAGCCGGTCTACCCTTAAGGTTTTCTTACATATTTTTCTTGGCGTAGCACAACAAACCTATCTCTATCCACAGATAAGAGTCTGGGATAACGAGCCATGAAGTCCCGTTGGCGGGAATACCTTTTTGTCTCCCAGGACAACTCGACAACAAACGGGCGGCAAAAGTCCGGCTTGAAGCAGATCATCACATTCAACGATCTCAATAAACTTGGCAAAACGTCTGAACACTAAATATAAAAGCGATCGAAACTGTTGGATGCGCTCGTTCGAAATTCGGGGTACTTCGAAATACCCTTAAAAAACGAACTCAAGAGTTGTGACAGGAAGTCTTTGCCAACGAGTTTGTAGGGCGGCTTGAGCCGCAGAGATGCAGCAGTAGGTTTGTTTTTTGTCTGCACAGCAGTCGCTGGTACCATAATCCACCAATTCGGCACCATGCGTGGCTTAGACCCACCTCATTGGAGTAAGCATTGAGTCAACGGTAGAACTGTTTGTTGCTTTGTCAACGAACAACCAACCAAGAAGCGGTAGCAAAACTTCCCCAATACTATATTCCCGGTGCCACCAGGTGCATCGACAATTGAGGGAGTTCTGCCGACGCCTTATGTGCCCTACTCCTAACAACGTCGGAGGCTGCATCGGACATGAATAGTTCCGTGGAAACCGATCCGCTACTAAATAACCGCGCGAGGCCGAAACTATGTGCGATTATGGAAATGGGATGACGACAGGAACAACAACCGAAGTACATGAACCTTCAACGAGCTCAAGAGTTGCGTGTTAGCGACAATAACCTCTTGCTGACAACAAGGCTGGCCCGGCTGGATTGCACTTACCTATCTATCGCAATCACTTCGAAGTAGGATGATCCTGGTTTGCAGGCGACGCGGAAGAAGAGGAGGGTAAAGACTGCCGCCACGCAAAACACGCACGTTTGTGTATCAGTACGTCTTCACGAAACAGAGATTAGCCAATCACCGCCTCGGGCTTGGTCGTTTCGAAGGGAAGGATATTTCTTGTCGAAACATCGTTGAACAACACTCTGGATAAACTACAAGAAGGGGGGAGTTGGTACGGACGCTTGAAGGATTTCCTTCGTGCCAATGTACGTGCGAGCTGCAAAATAATCAACACGTGCATGTACCCGAAACGAAAAAAGCGGGCTTCGAGGCCCAACAAAAGAGCCGAGTGTACGCACCCCATGCGCATCGCAGGTGTACACATACTCACATAGCATTCCGCGGTAGAAAAGCTTTCCGCGTAGAGTTGTGACCGGGTCTTGGAACTCGACGTTGTCGCCGAAGATCGACAAGTCTTGGGGTTTTTCGTATTGCAAAGGTAGATCCTGCTCGAGGATGCGGGTCAATCTCTGCGGGGAGACGGACGTGAAGCACCAAGAGTGTTGCGCGCAATGCGGCCGATATGACCAAGAATAGCTGGCACCTCATGGCACGAAACGTTGATCCGGAATCCAGGGTTTGAGCCATTTTGACTATTGACCCCGCTTCTATTATGAGACCGGCACCGGTCTGCTCGTAAATGACCGGTTTCTATTCTATATTGCAGTTTCTTCGTTTTCTGTTTGGCGTTGTGTGTTCACCGCTTATCTCCTACATAGCAATCATTGCCTCCATGCATGCACGATCCGAACTATCAAGCATTCCCATGTCACACCCATCCAACTTGGTCATCGTTTCCTCGAGGGCTTGCCTCTGTTCACATGTTCTGCTACGATGATAACTACAGTGCCTGCCACATAGGCATGCCCCGAAGTGTCCTTATTCCCCGCCCTACGGTACTAGATACACCTCTTCCCCCTTTCTGTCAAGCCCCGGTCCCCGAACCGATATACCTTTTCCCTTCTTGCTATCCTTTCCGAGACAACTTCCGTTTCTGCCCCCGATCTGTTGCCTACTTTCCCAACGAGCGGTGTGTATCGTTGCTAAAAAAATACTTCGGCGAGCTCGGGACAGAGCTGGCTCACGGCCCCTTCTCAAAGAAACATAGAATAAAACAAAGGGATTGCGGGCTACAATCTCCTGACTCGGGCGGACTACTGTGAGCATAAGGTTGGGTGAAACCCTCCGTCCAAGGAGACATGTGACAATCGGTGCGATGCATCAACGTTGCGCTATACTGCTCGACAGCGGCTTGCCTGCATGGTGCCTTCAAAGTCCTCCTCGTCGATATTCCCGCCGGCCTTGCAGAGAAGGGAACGGACGAAGCCTCTTGTTAAGGAGACCGATGTCATCGCTCCTGCGTTGCCGACAGATAATAGGTGACCGCAGCCGTCCGCGCAAGATGTCACCGGACCTGGTGGAGCCAGGAGTGAGAGAAGCACATGCTTGTTTCTTGGCCGCTTTGGTTGTGTGCGCCGTTTGAACAACTACTGCTGTAGGCTGTTGCCGCAGCGTGGCAGAGACAATCTAACACAAGTTGGTTCGACAAATGATGTCTTCTACTATGTCCGGTCGACATCAACTTTGCGGCAGCGCGAAACTCGTGAAATGTTCAAGGTTTCATATGACCCGCACCACTCAATCAAAGATTGTAGAGGCTGCGGTGCTAGACTACGTAGATTACCTCAACGCACATCACATCTGTTTGTTCTTGCGCATGAACGTCTTGCTCTCTGGAGCATCGGGAAGGAAGCGCCTCACGAGATCTTACCAGGTGCTCCTGGTGCTCCTCGATGTGCCACCGACGATTGGTGGAGCGTCCTGACACGTTGCGAGCAACCTGATGCCTGCAGGGACAGGCAGGTGCGACAGGAATCACGAGTAAATTAGCGACTGATTTTGCAGTCCGACAGCATGCCCAGCAGACTATTATCGTCGATTTCTGTGTACGATCTCGTCATTCGTGGGAGACAATCCACTTGCTCCTTCTCGATGTTTGCGTACGAAGCTGTGCCTTTCATGGCTCTTGTCCAACACGGAACGGTTGCCGCTGCTGTTCCACAGACAAGAACATGCACACACCGCTGTAGACTAGACTTCGTACATGTTGTCGCACCGGCATTGAATACTTTGCCCGAAAGGCCTCGACATCTGCATCTTCCAGCAGTAGCAGAGCGGCCGCGGTGCAAGAGACCCAACTTGTTCTCATGTTTTTCCCTTGGCCTGCTCTCCTGACTCCTGACTCCTGACTCCTAACTCCTGACTCCTGACCCTCGTGCAGATATCTCTTGGCTGGCGCTCACTTTGCTGACCCAGTCAGTGTTGACAGTCCCGCCAACTACTGCTGTACGTCGTAACCCAGAAGAAAGGCGAAATGCGGCGGAAAAAAAGAAAAAGTTTGACCGCCTCTCGCAGCTACATCTGCTCGATCCGAGTCCTGGCGAAAATATGGTAGTGTGTGGTCACTTTTCAACGGGCATGGATGGATACAGAATGCACGCGTGCCCTGCCTCTCCTTGCACCACGCTCTCACTGCAGCAATTAGTTGTTGAAGAGCTTAGACGCACACACACGCAGAGCCCGATCAGCTCGGATCTTCAAGCAGCATCTGTGCTATCGTCCATATGACGGTGTGCTGGCTGACACACCCTGATGTGCGCAGACAGATAGAATTGATGATGAGATGCTGCAGCAATAGACGGTGACCTGTGGGCATGGCCGCAAGAACAGCATCGAGAGAGGGGACACAAAGGGCCATCGCCCAGAGGGCCGACAGATCTTCATGCATGTATTAAATAGGTGCTCGCCTGCTCTCGAGCTACAAAACAGGTCCGCAATAAAGAAAAAATCTGTTAAGAAAATGAGACTCAAATGTTCACGAGAAATAAGAAAAAAGGACAAAGAAACACAGCTCAATTTCGACCACAACGTAAGAAACGTCCCAATAGCAAACATGACCGTGCGATACCCCCAACACACAAGAAACAAGGGGTAGCTGGGGAGCGTGTTCAATATGAAACGCCCCACAGCTGCTGCTGCGCTGTTGCCATGCTCCCACCCCCTTCCTTCCTAGCATGTATTTTCCTTTTACCAATAGTCTAACCAGAAACGGGTATCGCTACACAGGTGGCCAGTGGGCACGGTTACGGGGGGGTTCAAGTGACCTGTAACCCCTAGGCGTTGTACAACCTGCGTAACCCTGTCGGGCGCATCGTTGCCAACCTCCAATGTCAGGCAGGGTTCGGAAACGCCGTCCCAAACCCAGTTAAGGGACATTTGTATCTGTGCTTGGTTGCAGGCGAGGTTGTCCAAGCCCGAGAATGTCCATGCCTTGCCGCGAAAACTATGTACCAGCCGGTATCCACAGAGCACACGACACACCGATTTTTTGAACATTCGCGGCAATAAAAAAAACAAGCTTCAAGAGTGCCGGCATTTGTTTATATAGTTGACTACCGTTAGACGCCCAAAAATAAAAACAGTACACCCCCCCCATCTCCGCACCATCACTATTTTCAATCCAATCTCCTCCTCGCCGCTGATCTGCAACTAACTGCCCACAGGTCACCCCGCGAGTAGCCCCTCACCCCTTCGTCAGTGCTAATTATCTTGCAGCTGTCGCGTTTTGGGGCCTCTGTTCTTACACCACAAAGAAAGGCGGGTTCGTTCTTGTTCTTAACACCACGTCGGGCCTGAGCACGCACGTACGTGTTGTTATTGTTTTGATGTGGTTAATTTCACTGATTATGATTTTTTTCGAGGCCGCATTTAGTTTCTTAACTGCCAAGTTCTTAAGTGCGAGCGCCACCTTTATCTTCTGATCATGATGTAGTGCCGGAAGCAACATAGACATGGGCCTACTCTATTTGATATATATATTGCTGCCTAGAAACACGCACGGCAACGATCGGGGGGCAAAGCAAGCACTGAGAAAAGAGAGAGAGTAGACGATGAAATACTATATACATACATAGTCTACGCTGCCTCTCTCTGTAAAAGTCAATACAACAACACGTACGTACGTACATCTGTCTCCTAAAAATATGTAGTATTTGTGGTCGAATATAATCTCTACTGAAATAAATTGCGCGCTCAACACTACTAGTAATTCTATATACTTCGTATACATGTTTTTTTTTTTTGTCTTTCGACAATTGCAGATGTACCCCAGAAAACTTTCACTTAATATCTCACACTCTACATGAATATTAAACCAATACGAAGTACAACAACATGTGTAGGACTTATTTCTACTGTCACTTACATCGTAAAAATATCTCTTCTTCAACTTGAAATAAAACCAATGACAATCCTCATGGTATCCTATATGCGTTCGTAAGCTTGCTAAAATACTACTGCGTTGATGTCCTCTTGTA
>CACKRE030003116.1:135816-146194 GCA_902602495.3 Ectocarpus sp. CCAP 1310/34
GTACACAGCAGTGTAGGCACCGCCCAAGAACAACAGGGACACCAACAAGTGACCCGTCATCATTAGTCGTGAGCCATCATCTTAGCAGGGCTTTGTCATACCCCGCCTATCGCTCCCTCAACAAACATCATGACCGTACCGGTGAGTTCGCCCTGCCTCTGCCCCCGTTGATGACGTCTGGAAGGATGAAACGCGCGCGTGCCCGGGCTCCGTCCAAGCCCCCGCTCGCAGAGAGAAAACGAAGAACGCAACTTCTTGGCCTCCCAATCTGGCCAATCCTTGCTATCCCTCTCTGAGTTCACGTACTGCTGTTGTATAAATCTGCTATTCCACGCTGTCCAGCGAGCCTTCTCCTGCACGTGAACTCTCCGATAAAGTGACCATCCCAAAAGGACTCTTCTCAACCTGATACCCCGAAATACAGGAACAATAACGCCTCTGGCAAATTCGACCGTTTCAATAAACAGTAGTCTACATCGGCTATATCTGCCTCACCAAACTTGCTATTGTTTTCGCGGTGCCCCCCGCACCCCCGCGCAGCCGCGGGTCGCGCTACCCGCTGCGGCTGTACTGCTGTACCGCCACACATAGCGGAGAAAGAAGAAAATATGAAAAAGCGGAAAATAAGCAGGATGCGATAGCCCGAAGGAATAAGAAATTCGTATTAAGATAATGGCCGACTTCGGCTGGTCCTTCGACCCAAAATAAGGGATTGAAAGTAGACCCGATTTTGGAGTTTCTTGTCTCCGGGCCCGTTCTGTACTGCAGCGACCCGCCTGTGAATCGACGTCGTGGTCGTCGATATCGTCTACTACAGTACGTCTCGACGACAGCTGATTATTGTATGTACATACGAGGTCTTGGCGCCGCCATAACAACATCGCCGACTTGCAGGTAATGACTGACGCACGTGATTGTTTCCGTCAAAGCGACAGGAGGCTGCTGCTTACTCGCGGAGGCTCTTAGTCATGAGATTTTTAGATGGGGTGGGGGTTGTTGCGGGTTGGGTTGTGGAGGGAGAGTTTGGAGGGGGGGGGGGGTACTCATAGTCGTGCATGCCGTGGTCGTTAGACCATTGACCTCGCATCCCTACAAAGCCGGGACGGAGCACGCCGGGTTCTCACCGGACCAGGCTCTCACATCACCAAGCGCGAAGCGCCGTGAGATATTCGGCGAGTCGCATGAAGGGTGCGCTGCATCCTGCTAAGGGTTTCCGGCATCTTGTGCTTACTTCCTTGCGTACGGATGACAGCTGCGTATGACTTAATATATTTTCTGGTGCTTCACTTCCAGAGACAGTTGTAAGCATTGTGTGACTACCTCGAGGGTGCTTGACCATTTTAACACAACGGTGCGATCATCCCCCTTGCGCGGAGTGAGGGTTCTCGACCCCGCACAACATGATCTACTCGACCACCATCATGATTACCGCCAAAAAAAAAACAGAGGTAAAAAACAACGGTAACCTGGTTGCCGAGTTCACGAAGCGAATTGGCTTGTTTTACAACGTCGTTGCCAAGCGACGAAAACCCAATCCCGATGGCAAACACCGGGGGGGGGAGAGTTTGGAGGGAGGGAAAATAACATGGCCAATTCGTCCCACTACACAAAGCCGTGCACCCATGATGGTGGAACAAATATAAAACACCGATACACAAACCGGCAATACGGTCAATGAACCCAATCACCCCTACAAGGTTGTGCCCGCGGCATTACGCAATCCCGACTCTGGAAAGGGGATGCAAATCCGCCAGTTCAGGGTCAACGGACTCTCCGACGCATGAAGTACACCTAAACGTCGGTGGCGCCATCACATTCAGGTAGCTCCTGTGACATTGGTGATCCCGACTTTACCAGGGCCGACACTTAAGTCGAGTGCCACGCGAATGAATGTATCCCTTGGGACTGATTGAGAAAGGTCATGCGGGCACGGCTTACCTTCTACATGGTCGTTTAGATTATCAGTGTTTTGGTCTGTGCCCACTGCATTCATTCATCCATCATTCATTCCTGAAAAATATCAAGAGTGTTTTTTTGAGTTCATTCGGGTAGGCTACGAACAGCAGGACATATGTACCAGGGTTAAACATTTCTGTGGTCTCTCTGCGGAAAGCTGAAGTCCCGTGGCGTGTGTTCTTGGTCTCGGGAATCCTTGCTCCCGTGCCTCCTTTGCTCATGAAGCTACAATCTTGCCTGTTGTTCACTCTGGCTCGGGTGAGTTTGGCTATGGACCATGCACACACTGGACGTGACCCATGAGTAGCTCATACATGACGCGGCTGTCTGCCCCCGTTGCGTTGATGGTCGATATCACTACCTTCAGAGACCGGCGGCTTGCTTTGATCGTCAGAGGTCGAGGGCCACAGAAGAAGCAAAAAAGCAGCGGATAGCAAGCACAGCGTGGAATTCGGTGTGAGTCTCTTGACACATTTCGACTGTGGCATCTGGGCGGGCAGATAGTACAGAGAGACACGACGTTCCTTACACAGAGCATGTGTCTCAAGATTTGAAGATTTGTATACATACAGAGGACCGCTGGGCCAGATCGGAGGTAGGTGTATTTGCTTTAAGTCTCACGAAGGGTTGGCAGTTCCTGTGTGAACCTTTGTTTGGCCATCCTCTGCTGGTTCGGTGTATCCAAAAGTTCTTCGAGGGAGAGTTGATGAAAGAGACATCTTGCTTGCGCATGTTTTGAAGATCTTGAGTGGACGAGTCTCTCGCGCGCCAAACCCACCCTTCCCAATGAACACCAGAAAGTCGACAACGCAAACAGTGGTGATACACCTCTATCTTTGCAGCCACACGTCAACGCCGGGGCGTGAGGCTGCAAGAGTGCTGGAAGTTCTGAGAGTTCTGAAGGGGAGAAGCACATGACGCCGCATCCAAGTCTGTGACTGTTTTCACCAGATGGACCCGCCCCCTGGTGAGGTACTACAGATTCCCTCGGAAACAGGCACCCGAATGCCGAGGACAGTATGTTCATCCCTACTGCGGGCAGGATGACGCTTTGGAATACCAGAGAGAACGAGTGTGTTATGCGGCGATGGTTGCATCCTGGGTGCTGCTCGATCTTGGGGACGTTTGGTCGAGACCTCTTTCTCGTTCGTGCTACTGCTGTAAATCAGAGGTATTGAGAGGGAGCTGGGATAGACACCACCCCCTCTTCGGCTAGGTTCATCGCCCGACGAAGCGCAAAGAGAGTGCCACGGCAAGTACTTATGCTGTAGCAAATAGTTGCGCGGCAGCTGAACACACTCCTTCGACACGTTGTTTTTGTTCGTGGCGCACTGCCCTGGTGCACCATGCTGCTACTGTACGCAGTGGAGGAACAGCAACGTTTTTTCTGAATTTGGAAGGAATCCGTTTCAAATATGCGGACAAATCCTACGTGAAACGAAACGACAAGCTGAAGTTTTGGAAACGGACATCTCTCACTCTCGATTTTGACATGGCTCACCGTTCCTGCTGTCAGTCGCTAGTTGTGCTGTCGCTGACACTACGTCAGGGTTTGGGACGTGAGACGCCGCAACGTGCACGTGATTGGCTCTACACTGTTTCATTTTCTCCGCCGACTTCCTTCCCAAAGCATCCCACTACTGAAAGGCACTCTTTTGGCGTCGGTAGTCCATCCTGACAAAAAAAAAAAAGACGAGTGAAAATCGTGAGTTCAGCCAACCACAGAAAGAACACATGGGTGGGGTACTCCCCCGCTCTCTCCACGCAACGGGCATGCTGCATCTACCGCCTTCACGTATTGTGCAATCAATACCCCTGCATGTACCTTGATCGCGCAGCTGCTGAATGCGTTGGCCTCGATGGATGCCTCTTTCAGACCCTAACACATCATCATGCGTAAACGGGATGGCTGAAGATGAGGGGCGGCGACAGCACCAATCGGCTTATCATCTACGAGGTTCGCACCCCAAACAGTATCAACTTGCGGGAACAATTGCACCTGATCCAAGTTTTGTACGTGCTCTATCTCCGACGGCTAACTCTACGACAGGGGACGTTCAGCACCCGTCCCCTGGTAGGGGACGCTCAGGCGCCATTTCTTCAGAAGAGAAAGAGCGCTTCATCGTGTTCCCGTCAGGTGGTTGTCGCAGGCGAACACTTGAACCACACCCAAGCAAAGGGTGGGCAGCCATCAAGCAAAGATCGCACCAGCTGCCACCCAATCAAAACGCCCACGAGACGGAAAAACATCAACCCCTCAATCCCAGTCGGTGTCGCTCCATGCCCCGAGGTCCTCCACCAGGTCGGGTGCCGAGATGTCGCCAGCGGTCCCAGCAGCGCTTGGGGGCTTCGCTTTACCGCCGCCGCCGCCGGAGGACCTCTTGCCTTTGGAGGTGACGCTTACGTCGTCACCGTCGTCGCCTTCCGTGTCGTCCACATGGCCTTGGACAGCGTTGCCTGGAGCACGTACAATAGAGGTCCCTGTTTAGTGTCGGTTTAATAGTGCCGGTTGCCGGTATAGTGCCGGTGTTTTCGGCTCGCACACACTGGGATACCAAGTCGTTCTGACTTCGATTAGTGCCGGTGTCTGGTTTGGTGCCGGTGAAATTTCGGCGCACACCCCGGCACTAAATAGGGACCTCTACTGTAGTGAACACGAGTAAGAAAGACAGGAATGATCGCGATAGGCGGTACAACGCTTGCACGTGCACGCGCGTAAGGTCACCAGCCTGGCGAGACAGACGAGCGTACTCCAACTCTGCTTGTGCCGCATGGCCGTCCCCTGGGGCCTTGTCGTCAAACTTCGAAACTTGTATATACATGTTCAGACTAAAGCACCCCAAGTTGCATCATGCAAGTTCAAAATTTCGACACTTGAAAGCGCTTTATCAACACCGTCCAAACGTTGGCTTATGTTGTCGACGTGTTCACCTCCGAACAAGTACTGTCCATAGGGTGTGGGGTATATGCCGCATCCTACAAAGCAATACCACCACTAGATCGAGGGAGTTTAAGTTGGTGCGACTCAGGTACGGCTCGCACTCGGGGAGTAGACCGCACGGCGTATACACACTCCCGCACGGCCTGCAAAACGTTCATCGTTGTACGTTGCCATGCAACCATATCGAAGCCATTGTTAGCACCAGCACAAATCGAACGACGTCCAAGTGAAAGCGCGGCCCGTTCCGATATCCCACCACGTTTCCCTGCTGACGTTCATTCAGATATCGTTCGGGCAGACAATGCTTTTTTCTGTCCTAGTCTCTTCACCCCACCTCCCTTTTCATCCTGGTGTGCGAAAAATCCGACCATCTCCCTCCCCACACGCGACGGCCTATGACCCCAACACTATGGGGCCGCGCATGATACATACGCCTCCCGAAACCCTCCCCCCCCCAGCCCCCCCACGACAACCTACCTTTCTGCTTCTTGGTCTTCTTGTTCTCGGACGATTTCTCCTTGGTCGTAATGGCGGCAGTAGCTTTCGATGGGGGCGGTGTATTTTCATCGTCGACCACGCGTTCTACCTCGGCCTCCGACGCCCCGAGGCGTTCGCGCATCGACGGGGCCCCCTGGTCATGGACGGATTGGATACGAGCGTATTTTGTTGTCAATAGCTGCTGATGCGTCTGTGAAAGGCATGCATGCGTTCATGTAACCGTGCCCAACACGTGGTGAAAAGTTTCGCGGAGGTGTGTTGTGACTAACGGCGCGCAAGCAGCAACGTGTCCGTAGAATGATTGACACGTAAACCAGATGGGGCATTGATATGTTGACGACTGCTTAGGGGCGCACGTGACGAAAAAAAATGAATCCATGGACACAACATTGGCGCCTATTCCTCATCTTGTCTGGTACAGCAGGTGGTATATCACAAGACCAAACCCTCTTGCGAAAGGTTGTCGCGCTATAAGCAGCGGCTGTCTGACATGCATCGTCGGATGAACAACAAAGATACAACGAAGCACAAAGAGATCGTCCCCCCAACCCTGAAAGGAACAGTGCGGTTTTGCAAAGGTAGCACTTTTCGCTTGTTGCTCGCCGTGCGAATCGTTCCAACAACTCTTTCGGCGCATCGTCACTTTCGTTTCCGAGATGAAACATCCTCCGTTCCTACTCCCAACACAGACGCCTCCGGCACTTCGTGGGCGGTCCTTGCATCATTCCATGCTCGTTCTCAACCAAATTAGGGCGGTCACACAGCCAGACTGGCGTTGAGGGACAACAAGAGCACTCCTCCTCAAACCTGTTCATATACCCAAAACTAGTGAATAGTTCAACACATTGTACCCAGTCAACATCCTTCTCTTCCTTCGCCTCTCTTCATCCGCCCTCTCACGGTGACCTACCTC
The DNA here is from genome assembly GCA_902602495.3 of Ectocarpus sp. CCAP 1310/34. NCBI lineage: Eukaryota > Phaeophyceae > Ectocarpales > Ectocarpaceae > Ectocarpus > Ectocarpus sp. CCAP 1310/34. Next base: position 142,125 of record CACKRE030003116.1, read on the forward strand.
TCCACATGCGGTTCCGACATCTACTACTTGAAACATGACATTCTTCTAGCACTCCGAACGAAAACCCCTATTCAGGGGTGCGGGGGGTTGTCCCACCTCTGGCCGTAACGCTTCCAGTCCCTCCACGTCAGACGGGCATATGCCAAGCTCCAGCCGCTTTTCCGCCGCCCAAGTGGCTCTCGTCTCTAGGGTTTCCACCAGGCCCCTCGTCATCATCCGCCACTTGAACACCTTGACAGAAACAGGGAAAAGTGGAAAGGAGAGATAAAGAGAGAGAGAGAGAGAGAGATAGAGAGAGAGAGAGAGAGAGAGAGAAAGGTGGGAAAAAGAGAAGGGGGATGGGTTGGTGTCCTAATGAAAACGCATGCCGTAGCTCGCATCCCTACAATGCCGGGACGGAGCGATGGGGGTGGGAAGAGGAGTCGGGAGAGGGAGGAAGGGCCGGGCGGCAGAGTACAAACCACCAACAACAACCGAGTTCAATTTAAGTAGCCGAAGTTTGTAGATAACTTCGGAGTGCTGGGATACATCAGCGTCTCTGGCGCTACGAACAGGACGAGTCGAACGGCCGGACACAAGAACAGTCAATGCTATGCATACGTACCTGCAGAGAGCTGTTCGATACTAGTACTCTGTGCGTGCGTTGTAGGCATACCTTCGTGAGCTTGGCGAACTTTTTGAGGCGTCCCAGCACGGGCAGCACCAGCTCTGGAAACGCCGCCGAATAGCGATACAAATCCATCTCCTGCAACACATGGCAACAGGAACGTTGGGTGAAAGCAATTAAGAGCGGGAGGAGGTCCGAAATGTAGCAAAGGTTGGCGACAAGTGCGATCTGGTTAACACATGGTGCGTTCCACGTTTTCGCCGCCGGTCGTTTGGAACATTACATTCACCTACGAAACACCGAGGAACAATCTAGGGACTACACATACCAACCGGCAAAACTAGACAACAACCGCACTGGCAACACCAGGATCGACATCATTAACACCACCAACGCCAACAAAACCAGAGATAAAAACGCAAAACCTTTTGGTCGGAAGAACGCACCTGTCCCAGCAGCCTGAGGGCCTCCTCTACCACTGCTCCTTGCGCCCTCCCTTCCTCGACCTGAGTCTTGCCCAGCCGCAGGATGGCGGGAACATTCGGCGGAGCCCCCGTCGAAGCCGTTGCCTGTCCAAAAACAGCAGAAGAAAGCGGGAAAGTCCGGGAAAAACATGATGCAAAAGCGCGCGCACCCTGTGCGTCAGCGGTGCTCAAGACGAAGACCACCAGGCGCTGAAAAAAACAGGAGGGATGCGAGCAAGGAGAGTTGGTCTACATGACGGGTTCCCTTACGTGGAATGTATTCGCTCTATTTTTCTCTGACAATCTCTCATCCCCTGACTACGTATTCCTCCATCTGTTCGCCTCTCCTCTGTGCTCTGTCTCCCTCTCCCTTGCATGCTGCCGGTATCACGCAAGATGGATTGGGTCAAGATAACTTCGCGGACTGTGAGCTAGTGCGAGGGGAGTCAAGGCGAGGCAAATATGAGTCCAGATGATTCGAGTCATGACGAGTTGGGTTAACACCAAGCCGACCGACTCGTCAAGCTAGCTTGAACCCAGCCATCTTGAGTGGCGAAGTGTTGATCTACAAACAATACTAAGCCAAGTCAAGTCTAGGTCAGAAAATATAATCAAATCTTCAAGAAGCACCTTTTTGAAAAGGGCGGGACTCCTGATGACCTCCAGCAGGGGAGTCGCGCACGGGACGTACAGCTCAGCTGCAGCGGCAAGTCTCTGTCTCATGCGCACCAGCTGAAACACCAGCGGCGAGTGTCGCAGGGTAGCTGAGAGACGCACGATCCCTTCGATCACCTGCCGACAAGGGATAAACGTTAGGGCCAGGGGTTGCCGCGCGGTCGGTGGTGATGTTGTCGATATGATCCATGCCCCTGCGAGGTATCTCTGTGACGGCCAGGCTTTGGCACAGTTAGCGACCGCACTTAGGAACTTTGCGGTTAAGAAATTGATACAACCTAAAAAAGCTAAGAATTTGAGAACTTGAGCACGATTTGTGACCCCGGATACGAAGCCCAACACGAATACTTACATAGCGGCCATTTGTGGCGGAACCTTACGAGCCAATAAGGAAGCCAAGCCTTGGCGAAAAGTGTTGGTGATTATGAGAGGGCGATAGCTGTAGTTGGGTTAGACTTTTTGTTGACGACCAGGTTGGTTGGGCGATGTTGCCGTTGTCGTGGTTATCCGGATCGATCCGTCGACCGTCCATCGACACGGTTCGCGAAGAAAGGGTCGGCAACAGACCGAAACAAGAACGAGGAGAACCGAAACACGCCCTTCTCGGGCGAGGGGGAACGGTTTCATTTTCGTGAATACAGTAGAGGAGGCCACTGCTGTAGTTGACGATGACGCCTGTTTTCCTTTTCGCCACAGGAAAGTGTTTGTTCCTTTCGCCACCCACGCGGAGTGAATCAAGGCACATCTACTCTCTCTCCTCCAGAGAACCGTCGTGGTAATGAACAAACAAAAAGCGGTAACGGCAATTTGGCCCCCCAGAAGAACTTTATGTATTGTAGCACTCATCCGCTCTGCCCCCCGTAGCATCGACTAAATACCTCCTTCCCAGGTGCCAACCAAGACGCGAAGAACGACAACAGGAAAGAGCTCCTAGAGACGCACCTGCGCCAGCGGGAAGATGAGCATCCTCAGCTCGTCCTCCCCAGGGGCGGCAGCCAGCACCCCTGTCCACAAGCGAAGGCACGTCACCACCTGAGAACAGGGTTCGGCGCAAGGGGCACAGCCACGGGCGCAGAAAAGTGTTGCGTAGATTTCAGGGTTGAGCAGACGTCATCAACGGGGGTCATGTGCAAGGTCCGGGGGATACGGTCCAGGGTGCTGTGTAGGTGCAGGTTTGGGGAAACGGTCACCGGCATTGGAGGTGAAATCATGGCCTTGGGCTGTTACAAAACAAAGGATTCTCAAGAGAAGTCAATCGATATTCGGTCGGCTCCGCGCGGCCAAACTCCATTTTCCAGATCCGGCCCGGTGAAGGGCAGAGAGGGATTCAATACGAGAGACGCCACTGGGAAAGCGAGGCCGCCGAAAGAAAGAAAGAAAGAAAGAAAGAAAGAAAGAAAAGAAAGAAAGAAAGAAACACAAATAAACAAGAATACCGTAGAGAAGGCGGAAAGAACATGGAAAAAGAAAAAGACAACGTAGCTTGACTGCATAGAACGGCAAGACGGCAAGAAAAAAAAAAACACACACACACACAAACACAAAAGAGTACATGAGAATACAGAAACAACGATAGGGCAGAACAAAAAAAAACAATGAAAACAGACGATTGGAACAAAAGGACGGCAAAAGAAAGGAGAAGCAAAATGCTCGAGAACACAGGAAGTAGGAAAAAATAACGAGCATGTACCTGCCACCGTCGCACGGCCTGTACAGAGTCTTTTGTCTTGAGCTGCATAGCGCGTCGAAGCAGGAGGGACAACTGCCGGATGTAGAGGAAGGCGTTCTGGTACGCGGACCCCACATCCATGCCGTACAGCTCCACCACACAGCTGGACACGGCAAGCGGAGGACAGACCATGAGAAAAAGAAAAGTCAGTCCGCCAGTCAGGGACACGAAAATGATACAAGCAGTGAGTGCGTCAGTGGTGAGACTGCACGTACAAAGATCTATCTACACATTTATTCTCGACGTATTCCAAGACCTTGTCAACGCGTGTGTGTGGGGGGGTAGGGGGCGAGGGTAAGCAGGATGCACACGAAGCAGGAAAATCGCGACAACCATAACAACAACAAAAACAACGGGCAGCAAACCAATAGCAGCACCACCGGCCGACACCACCAGCTCACCCCTCCATGACCCTCAGCGAGACCTTGCCCGATTGCGAGGCGGGGGGTGCCCTTGCCCTCTTTGCGAAGGCGAGATAGAGCCTCTTCATGCAGCCTTCTACGAAGGGGAACGGCAGCGCCGCAGCCATCTGCCGCACCCGGAGGTAGGCCAGCAACCGGACCTGCCGGAAATGGGGGGGGGGGGGGGGGGGGGG
>CACKRE030003116.1:151745-181937 GCA_902602495.3 Ectocarpus sp. CCAP 1310/34
GGGGGGGGGGGGGGGGGGGGGGGGGGGGGGGGGGGGGGGGGGTGGTCCCTCGAGGCCGTCTTGGTCTGTGTAGCTGACGGAATATCGTCTCAAGACAAGCAACACCAGAGCAAAAGAAAACGCACGCTCACAAACCAGGTCCGCCGGGAGCATCGGTCGTATACCCGCAGAGCACGAAGTATGGTACACATTCTTTGAGTAGCTGTAATAGCTGTCACATCATTTCCTGTGTCGTGCTTGTACTGAACCAGCACGAAAAACCGTGCGTGCCCCGCCGTCCGGGCGTAACGTTCAGCAAGAAAATACACGGGCGCCGTGTAGTTAGTAGCTGCAGCTGCGCGAGCGTGGAATGGGACTTGAACGATGCCTTCAGGAAAGAGCAGAGCAAAAGCAGCGTTGCTAGAAACGTGGGAGAGCGATCGATGCGAACCTCAAGAGGAACCCTCTCCCTCACCCGTACAAGCCAGCATCTGCTACCTTGGCAGCAGCTGAGACTGTTCTTCGTAAGGTTCTTCCTTTTCTCTCACATGGTTATTTGGCCTCAATCTCAGGCGGCATGGTGTTCGCTTCCGACCCTCCCTCGCAAAAAACAAAGTGCATCTCAGAGCTGGAGGCGATCTACCATCAACACGGTATTCACGTACCATCGATATGCAAACAACCACTCAAGATCTTTTCAATTATCCCTGGTGAAGATCGTACCATGCACTTTCCAACTGCTCACAGATCTGCCTGCCTTACAACGTTGCCCGCCACCAATGATTTTCCCGTGGTGTGGGTCATCATCGACTGCCAGAACTTACGGCCAGATGTAGCTGTAAAAACGCCCATTGCCGTCTAGAAGGGTTTGGATGCAACGGGCGCAGAAATACCGAGAGAAAATCAAACGAGTTTGAACGAGTAACGGCATCGATGGTGTACTAGAACGGCGATAGTCTCGCACAAGGATTGCCAAAGAGGCACCACAATCTGTTGGCCTCTTCGCCAGAGGAGAGCAGCGCAAAAAAAAACTTCGATCGCCGGAGATTGAGCCACCTCGATGAACCAAAAACCACAAATACACAACAAAAAACACAAAGGAGATAGAAAACGACAGATCACCCACTTGGAAGCTTGCCGAAGTAGCGCCGCCGTGCTCTTGGTGGTAATCGTCTCCGCCCCTGCCTCTCCGCCCGCTCCCTCTGCAGCCGCTTCCGCGCCCTCCCCTCCGTCTCCGTCTTCATCCTCGGAGTCATCGCTGTCCATCGGGTCGAACTCAAGCAAGGTAGGTTCCTCTTTCTGTTGCGGTCGGCGGGTCAATCGAACGAACGGGGGTGGGCGGGGGCACTCGATATCATGAAGAGCATCCATGCACATAATGGCCAAACGGGAGTGGTATCATGGGAGGGGATTTTGTTCCATGTCTTCGTGTCGAACACCTGTTGATGATGCTGTTGACATAAGCTACCAGCCATTGCGATCTGTATTCAGTGCGTCCGCAACATCCGCAACTTCTGTCCTCTAGATTAAGAGAACGGGCACAACGGTTGGGCATTGTAGCGACCTGTCTTAGACGGCTCGTTCCCCCGCTGCCGCCCCCCTTCCTCCCGAAAAGAAAGCCTCCGCGGGACCTAAACGAACCTTACCTGCAAGAAACTGTAAAACTCTGGGTCGGTTTCCGCCAGCCCCTTCAGATCCATCGCGCTAGCATTTGCGTCCTCGTCGTCGCTGTCGCTTTCATCTTCCCCGACTATCCCACCTGACACAACGGGGGTTGCACCACCGTGCCATGAGTGATGCAGTTATTCCAGGGTCGACAACGGAGCTGTTGAGATACAGCAACAATCGTGATATGGAACATACAACCTACACGCGAAACACACACCAACCCGCGGCTTGACCATTCTTAAAAATCAAGAATCGTGGGAGAGGTTTCCTTTACAAGCTCGACAAGAGATTAATTCCAAGACAACAAACACACGCTCTTCAGGCTGTGGGCTCTACGGTACGGGTGTCCTGCCAAGCATGCTGCACTGCGGCAATCACCACCTACCGTCGCCGCCTTCATCATCTTCGTCATCACTGCTGCTGCCGTCAACGCCGTCGTCGTCATCGCTACTGCCGTCATCATCGCCGCCGCTGCCCTCGAACTCCCTTTCCGCGTCGTCCGCCTTGTCCTCGTTGTCGGGAATGCATGCCATGGATATGAAGCCGCCGTTCAAGAAATCGTCCGCATCCAGATCGGCGATGTTGCCGCCGTCTTCGCCGCCGGACTTGGCGGCTTCCTTCTTCTTTCCTAGATGTCGAGAAGCAGGAGTTCGAGGGAGTTGTCAGGAGAAGGGGAGGCAAGGAGTTACACTATTCGTTTCCACGGGGTGTTGCCTTGGTAAGCCGTCATGTTATCTGCCTCCTGCATTGCAACACCCGTGGACGGGGCAGAAAACTCCGCCGCTCGAGTCCTGCATCTGGTCAATCATCGGGGCGGCAGTTGTCTTACGTAGTAGACGAGTGCCGGCCAGAGCACGCAGCTGGCCGGTGCTTGTGTAGGCTCAGGTATAGCCGCATATGCCTACCTCCGTCCTTGCAACACCTGGACAGAGCAGGAAACAGAGGAGTTCTGCCACTCACTACAGCTGATAAATCGTTAGGTGTGGCGAGTCGTTTCGAGGTGCAGCGACACGCCCTCTAGAGCGCACAGAGCCTGCCGTTGTGTGTGTACACAGCTCGAAGGGTCGCAATGTCGTACATTCACACGTACCTTGCGGCATCAACCGGCCACAGCAGGAGTGCCCCGCGACCATGCGACAACAAACAGGAGGACGTCAAGCAGGACTCATGTTTGAATCAGCAATGCTAGGCACCATCATGAAGCTGGCCGCTGAGATGATCAATACCACAGCCACTCTCTCGCCACGCCGTGTTGCTCACCATTCCTTGCGTGTGTTCCCCTGGCGGCTGTTGTGTCTTTCTTCTTGCCACCGCACTTCCCCTTGGATGCCGAGCCCTGTCCACCTGGCAAGGCGTCAGGAGCGACGATACTCGCAGCCTCCTCCTTGTTGCTAGGTTCGAGCTGCTGCTGCCACTGCTGCTCCTGTCGCCGCTGCTTCTCGTGGCTGGCAGCTCTCTTGCCTTCCACCGCTGCTTTCGAACTCCCCGCCTCTGCCTCTACTGCTGGGTCAGCAGCAGACTGGGACGCAGCCGCCGCCCTTCTTGCTTTCCGATTTCGCCCCTTTGGTGTCGGCATCCTCTGTCGGTGCTTTTCGCGTGGGTGTTCTGGTGTTCGTATACGCCCCACGACAGCTCCACGCTCCACGAGACCAGAGACTACCAGTCTTCGCACCCGGGTTCACGGGTTCGCGAGGCGAACCAAAAACCAAACCAGGTTTGAGCGTTGCCCTGGCAGCGAGAACCCCTGACCGTGGCAAGCTGGTTCGGTCTTGCTTTGCTCGTGCTGTGCCAGGCACCAGCTGCTTCGCCCAGTGCAGTGAGTGGATGGTCCTACGGCTTGCCTGGCGGTTTGTACCCCGCACTGCGCGAACCGCTCTCTCCGATTCTCAATTTCAGGGAGCAAGTTTGCCATCGTTGTCAAATTTCCTTAATTAACTGCAGAGATCCACCGCAGCTGCTCTGTGTTTCATGTTTCAGGTGCTTGGTTTTCCATCATGGCTGCTGTCGGACTAGAAGATACGCTCGAGGTGGGTTCCCTCCAAGTGGGCCTAGTTGCCGTCAGGAACGTCAAGGGAGTCAAGCATGGGGGGATGAGCGACATGCCGGGCTTGTCACCTCAAGCCTCGCGGTACTGCCGGTTTACCCCGGAAGTGAGTCTCTTCTTTTCTCGTCGGTCCTGTGTATGGCTGTGCAAGATAGATGTTGGGCATGGTGCTGCTGTAGCAGGCGGCGCTTTTAAATACATGTAGAACATTTAGGCAAAACTGCACAGCCGCAACGCAGTTCTGCTATGTAGCATTCGCTGCAGGCGATATGATGACCTCTCCCTTTTGGTGATTGTGGACTGCATCGCAGTGAGCGGAGGGCACGCTCGAAGGGGGAAGCCTCGGGTCGGGAACCCCCGACGTCTCGCCTCGTTCTTGTCAGGATATTGGACGCCTCGCTCTGGCATGGAGGTGTGGTGCGAGTCTTGAAGCTGACGAAAACCGCGTACCTAGATTACACTAGTAGAGTGGGCGGAAAGAGAACGGTCCAAATCTCCGTAGCTAGTGCGTACGATAAGAGATATTCTATTGCGAGTGACATCCGATGTACGTAAGCAAAGCACCTGATGCGATCCTGCGGTCGGTCACGAGCGTAACTCAGAGCACAGCGTATCCGCACGTCGTGCGTTGCGACACGGCCTATACTGCCGATGGCCATCAACGTCCGTGAGAGAGTCGTGCCGGCGGGCTCTTGCACGAGGCGTTCTCAGGGAAAAAAACTGGTGAAAAGAGAGTGTAGTTGTTTAGTCGGCGAGACCGGAAGAAATACAGAGTGAGAGGATGGGGGTTGCACGGGGGCTGCACCATCCAAGCAAAGTACACCGACGGAAGCACACTCAAAAAATATCTAAGTGTCAACCAACCAGGCAATATGACCCCTTGGGTAAAGACCCGACTGACGTCGTCTCATGCGTGCACGAAACGTGCTCAACATCAGGTTGACCAATCATATGCTATGCATCAACTAGCCGCCAGCAACAAGAAATTCTAACGACTTACCAATGTGCGTGGTACGACTCAGCAAGCTGTGATAGTCAAAATGACAGCTGCTGAACATACGCATGTCAAGAACAACGTCAAGCTCACCAGAAGGAAAATTCTTCTAGAAAATGATAGAGCTATGACGGATAACTGAATACACTTCCTATCAAAGCACTCTGCCTGTCCAGCAGTATATCAAACACAGAATGCACGCCTGAACTATATAATACTGCGTCGTGTTTTGGCACGAAGGTGAGCGCCGTTGTATGTATCGCTGTGTTTCTACAGTTGTCTCATGTACAGATGCGATGTAAATATTTAACGAACTCATGCGAACGTTGAGTGAGCCTTCAAGTCAAACACGGACAAAAATGTTGCTTCATTACTTGTTGCTTCTTTCCTTCTTTCATTCCACATGGATGGACTCTCATCCAGACGTACATTCCTTCTTCGTCACCGCGACCAACTCTTATCATACTCGACTCCACACATACATACATATGCTCCCTGGGAAAGAAGGAAAATGCTTCAGATGAGCCGGGGCTACCCTCGGGCCAAATAGAGAAGAAACCGGAGATTGTAAACTCTAAGCCCAAATAAAAAAAGGAAATGCGGTCTGTCAAGAACTTGGGGGTAAAAAACGCGGGAATCGAACATCAGTTTGAGAACTTGCGCTACGGACACGAGAGACCTAGGGACTCAGAATCATCGGGAAAGAATCACAGTCTTCGTCTGATTGTTCTCCAATGGCGTACCTGGTTGATATCGTCCCAACCTCATCTACAAACCCCTCCTCGAAACCTCTTAGGCTGTCTAACCACAAGAATCACCCCAGGCAAGTGCCTAAAAAAATCACCGCCTGTGCGAAAGATGGCGAGCCCTCACAAAAAGGAGTAGATGACGAACAACAACCCTCTCATATTCCGAGAGAGAGACGGGAACGAGGTACCAGAAACAAGCAACAACAAAATAATCAGATGCGTGCGGCTGCGGGCGGCGAAAATGATACCACACAACATGCTAGACAACTTACCATGCGCCCGAACGAATGCGTTTGTACTCAACGCCTTCACTCCAAGGAGGAACCCGTTTTATTCGTTCTCAGAGCTTGGCCACCATCCCGTGCCTCCAAAGCGGTCCCCGTCGCAGAACGACAGCAACCCCTGGTAGATCCCAATTTAAACTACCCCTTCTGGCCGCCTTTCGCTCTCTAAGAAGCGTGTCCCAGTTCCTCGTTTTCCTGGCAAACTGTAAAAGTTCCCCGAGCGAGAACGAAATGTATGACTCACATTCCATCATCATAACCCCGCGCTGCCAACCCTGCCGCCGCTGACAAACCTGTAAAAACCTCAACGATCGTCCTCCTTCTACATTGTCGTGGAAATAGTGGGTAACCATGCCGCTTCTGGTTGGTTAGTTGCGCGCATCTTGAACGAAGTCCGTGCCCAATGCCCTCGACGCGGTCTGCCAACCCACAGAGCAAGCCGGGGGAAATAAGCGGCACAAGAGGCGCAGCGATTACTGATTTAAGGAAAATCGTGAGACTGGAGGCGGAAACCCTCGGCGCAGGAAATTTTCTATTACACCTAAGAGGACAAAACGACACAAACCCAAACCTCCGCAATCGGACACTTTATGCCTCGAAGAACTACGGAGAGTGACTGTAAGTGGGGGGTTGGTTGAGGTGCGCGGTGCTTAGGCGTGTCACGGGCAGTGATCCTGCACGAACAGACCTACGAAGTGAAGAACGTTTCGAGTAGAAACAACTTGCACGTGGCATTCCAACAGTCATTCGTCTTACTTCAAGTCGTGCCCTTGTTCGCTCGGATGTCACTTACTACCGGTATAGTAGGTGCGGGTGCTGAAAAGGTGTCAAACCTGCCCGACAGTCAAAGTTGATTGGATTTTGTAGAGGTTTCATGTTTTGCAATAGAAAGCATCGGAAATTGGACGGCGCCCTCGACTATTGGGCCAAAACATCTACCAGGCGGTGCTCTCGGGGGTCTTACAGTGCTTCTGCTGTCCTCGGATTGCCTCCATTCCGACCATGATCGGGTTGCCGTTGGCGTCACGCGTCGGAATGAACGTCTCACCAAGAATTCCTTTGGCGTCGCGTCTGACCTGTACGTGACAGTTCACCGGACGGCCGGGGAGTGATTGTGAAGGTGCTTCTTACAGCTTAAAAAATATGTGCCTGCAACGTCTTGTTTGAACGCCACACAATGCTTCGTCCCTCCACGCAACACCGGCCGCCCCGGGGGTCTAGTGGGTAGGTAACCTCGCAGCCTGCTATGGGCCAAGTCATGGGTTCGAGTCTCGGCAGAGTGAGTTTTTCTCGCTTATTAAATCCTGGTCTCCGTTGGAAGCGACCCGCTGCAAAGCTCGTTGTTTGTAAACTTGTTCGACTTCATAAGTCGCGAGGGAAGGGATTGCTGTACCCTTCTCGCGATAAAAATATATCAGGCAGGAACCGCAGGAGGGGATCCACCCCCCCCTCTTATGTGACCCCGGTTGGGTCGTCTAGCTAGTAGAAGTGGAGGAAGGGGGGCAGAGGGGCAGACGACAGAGTCCAATGATGGGAGAATAAATAAATAAATATGTACATATAGCTATAGCTATAGCTGCCTGCTCACTGGATGCAGACGGTAATGGGTGTTTGAATGCTACCGGACGACTCATACTTCATTATGGTCAACGGCCATGTTCATCTGCCAGGTGAGGTGATCGTGGAGATCGTACTTGTCCGTAGGGTCACGCATGGCGATCTGGTGAAGCCTACCGTGGCTCAGGCGGACCGTAGCCTTGGGAGTCACTACCTGGAAGGAGGCGTGCCCGGACTGGTGAGTAAATACACCTTCTTCAACCTCGGCACGAGCCACGTACTCGATACACTCGTCCATGTTGTTGGCGGTGGGGTCCTCGAGAGAAACACGTCGGTGCAAGGGAAAGGACGAAAGAACCATGACAATGAGATGTTCTGAAGCCTCTACATTTTTGCTGATCAAAGCGTCCTTGAAACACGACGTTGTAATATTGGTGTCTCCGCCATCAGCAACTGGGCTTGTCGGCGGAAAAAATCGGAATTCTTACCCCGGGGATCCATTTGCCAATGCCCACCGTCGTGCTCAGGCGGCGACCGTGCCGGGCGCTCTCGAGTCTCTTGCGTTCCCAGTACTGTGAGATGGTCAGCATGTCTGGACATTCCGGGGAATGCGCGGGCAAAACGGCTCAGGGAGACCGATTGAATTGGTTGCCTGAACTCAGTTTTCGAATCAAATCTACCCCAAAAGTAACACACGCCGGGTGTCAGCGAGGCAAGGGCAAGCCGGGCTGAAGACCAGAGACCAATACATCGGTGTGATACGGCGGAGGGTGATAAGATTGTACTCAGAATCCGCGAACCTTTTCGAAGCCGAACGAGCGGAAGGCTCCAGGAAGGTTGGCCGCCGAGACTTGCACGTCTTGGCCGAGGGAAACTGTCCCGGGGGCGAGCAGCTCCTCTTCACCGTCGAGAAACACGCTCAGCGAGCCATCCGTGAGGCATGGGAACAGTCCGGCGGGGCACGAGCTGTCGAGGTTGTGGGGTTCCCTAACTTCGATTACCACTGTATGGTGGACGCCATCCTCGTCGGTGGCGAGGATAGACAGACCTGTTCGGGTCAACGAGAAACGAATTGAAGAATATTCGGGCGTGAGGTGAGAGTGGATGGCACGCACGGCAAAGGAGTTGGAACGTGGCCCCTGTTTCCTCGACGAAGTCAGCTTGGTCCTAGACACGGGAGATGGCACTCAATCGCTTTGTTCTTGGCGTGTTGTGCCGTACTCCTTCTGATTGGCATGGGGTTCATTTACCGAAGAAGCACGTATCAGCGCGTCCTGAGGCACATGAAAGAGTTAAAAATAGAGATGGCTGTACCCATATCGGGGATGTACGTGATCTTCGGTAGGCCGGGGACGGGCGACGTGACCCGCATGTTGATGTGCATGTTGTCATCGGCAATGAGCGAGTACCACGCCCCGTCCTCTCCGGTGAAGTCGAACTTCTGCCCAGAAATGCCAAACATGTGAGGGTCGCCTGAGGAGTGATCAAGGAAGCGTTGGTTGACATTGATCGCAGTAGAAGATGCAAACCCATTAATGAAGGCTTCAGGCGGGGTTCCTGCTACATGCAAACAAGCGAGTCCACGAAACGTGCCCAGTACTCTGGACAGTCGCCGTGCACGGCTACAATCATTGAGTTCCACCACTATTCCGAATCGCCCACATCGAGATTTCGTATTCCTGACCAGCTACGTAGCATTAACATGCATGCGGGTTCGTCGCCAGGACGACGTGTGTCAAAATGACTCCGGAGCGGCGCAGGGCGGCAAAAGATAGAGTTGTTCACACTTTCCGTGAAACCCCGGCGGTGAGACACCCTGCGAGTCCCCAACACGCGTACGAGAGCACCCTTCAGGTTTGATTCTACTCAACCTGGCCATCCGTCTGTCGATAGCGAAAAAATGGGATTCGTTGATGGGGACCATGTCTGAAGCCCGTAATCATCAGTGCGTTGATGTCGCTCCGGAAACGACTCGTGTACTTGCCCTTCGCTATGAGTCAGGTAGTCAAGCCGAACACGAGGACTGAAATTACCAGACAACGAGAAGAAGCAATAAACCTCGGGATATTTAGGAATTACATTGGGTCAGAGCAACTTCGAGAGGCAGTCAGCATCTCACCGCAGGCCGTCGGATTGTAGAAGAACTCGTCGTCGCAATCCACGCAGACAAGCCTATCGTCACAGCAAACCTGGTCGGTGTCGCAGTCGCCGTTGTTGTTGTTCGGATCACACGCCACCAGCACCGCTTTAAAGGGACGTATAACGGCGGGCAACGTTCGAGACAACCTGAGAACGGAACTACATCCTTTGAGAGAAAGTCGACCATCCGCAGACATATGTTCGGCTTGTTAAGGCCCAAGTTATCCAAACCCAAGTCTTGTGGAGAGATGATCTTGAAGAGATAGTTCACGGCAAAGATCGAATAATCAGAACGACCAAAACACGCCACACCAGATTAAAGTGCCTGGATTGTTCTTCTCACCACAGGTGTAACCTGCGGGCCCAGGGGTGCATTGCAGTTCTTGTTCACTGCACGGGTTGGAGAAGTCCCCGAATTCACACCCTGCAGGCGTCCCGCGACACAAATGTAGAGGTTAGCGAGTCTCATGGTTTGGTAATGACGCTTCGGTTTCGTCAGGCTATTTACGACTTCAATGAGAATTAATGTAGACTATGCAATCGTTGGAAGTTCTCAAACTACTAACCCGGAAGCCAGCTTAGAAAAAAATTACTGCAAGGACCTCGAGTATCCCAGCACACAGTGGGCACCATTTTTTCTCTCAACTCTTCTCAAATGCAACTCCCATGGAAGATGAGCTCTGGTAGTTTTTTGCATCAGTACCGAGCGACCATCCCCGAAAAACAACTTCATAGCCGATTGAACTGTAGAACAGGGCTCTGGCGTTGAAGTCGTAAAATACAGGTAGGGCTTTGGAAGCTTCATTTCATTTCTTGAGTACAGTCCGGCCGGTTTGCACGCCGAACTATCCAACAAATGCCGAGAGCAACCGGTGTGTACACACTGCAACAACGGCCGGCTGAAGTACTCGAATTTCACTGCTACACTGCAACGCTCGTCGAGCAGAGCAATGACGGGATGCTGCGCGAACAACCACACAGTCGAAACACCCAAAACACCAAACAAGTACCCGAATCGTCGCTTGCTGTACGAAGACAGTGATGCACCCAGCCCATGAGCGAGGCCTGAACCGATCGTGTGAACGCCGGCAAGCTGCTTGTATGAAGGGGTCTATACAACATGAAAGCGTTTACGCCGCTCTAGCTACTCTCGGGAACCACTCACCACGTTCCGTGCCAACTTCGTCGTCAACTTGAACATAGCTGCCGTCATTACAGGTTGCGGAAGTTGGACTTAGCGAGAAAATATCAAATCAGTCAAGGCGTAACTTCTTTGGCTACTAATGCATGGGAGAGGTCTTCCGTTCAAATTGTGTGGGGCTCTGGCTCACGGGCCAGGCGCGGCATCATGCCCGCGGCAAATCGGAGATCTTGATTCGAAACATGAGCTGCAGACTACCACCCATGCATGTGAAGCGCGAGGAGCTGAGTACCCTACACAAGGGCATCAATATATGTTGTACGGTCGTGTCCTTTCTTGCTCATACTCAACAATGCTCGTCGGAACGACCTAAAACAGCTCCTCATGTATTGGTCGATGGCAAGGTCGGCACGCACTCCAGGTCCGTGTCGTCGTGCAGTCATCTGAGAATCAGCCAACCAAGAATGCAGTTCGCCTGCGAAGGGATAGAGAATGAAACAGCACAGACGACAACATTAGCAAGCCTTCCTCAAGACGGATTGCCAGACGCACCCTCCATTAATGAGCTGCCGTATCCCTTGACCACGGAAACGGCGCCAAAGTTAAAAAATTGATCCTCTCAAGTAGTAGTAGTACTTTTCTAGCCTGTAGTATCAGGGCCGATCGACAAAATGGAATTGCCAGACGATCGAAATGGCCAGAAGGTCACCCTACGCGCCCTGAGCTATCACCAGACGGCTACGTCCAATTGTCACAGGTCAGCTTGCGAATAAGGCGAATCCAGCAGGCAACTCATCGCAATTCCGATGGCGAGTGGGACCCGTGCGTGCAACCACCTGTCATTGCCAATAGAGTTTCCAGAAATCAAAGGGTTCGGAGTGCACCAGATGACCTACTACTAAAGCAATAGGTCCAGTCCATCCAATTAGCACGATAAAGCGAAACAAACCCATATCAACCACTCTCTCGAAGAGATATACGGGGAAGAGACTTACAGAGTTTCCAGGGCCTCGAGAGATTCGAATATCCCGGCGGGCAGCGTCGTCAAAGAGTTGGAATCAATATACCTTTCAAATTGTCAGGGGGATCACGCAGGTCGACGGGGTGTGAGAGATCCAGGTTTCAAGCGACACTTGGTGTTTCATCTCGGCCATGAAGGGTACACTATAAGCTCGGTTGTGCCTATAGCCCAAGATGAAGGTGTCGTTGAGTAGAAGTACTCAGCTCTTGGATGAATGTACCATCCGATCTGCTCATACAGTTAGATACACAAACAAACGTACGTGTAGTCTCACACCCAGCAGTCACGATGAAATGGAAATTGTTGTATCGTACAACAGCGACGAGGAAGGGTGTTCGTCGTCACAATCCTGTGAATAAGTCAGACACATTTAGGTACTCTGCCGGCCGCCCATCGACACAATTCCTACTATCCTTTACAAAAGAACGGGCGCGGGAGTTATCGTACATCCTCCTGAATGGCCTGGTCGACGGGTGCTTTGCAGCAAAAATCAGTGATACCCATCGCAATGCCGCCGCCAATCCACATCGGTACCAAAATCCCAGCAACGGCGGCATGCTGTTTAGGACACTCACAGATAGTTCAGGTCTGGGAGAGAATCGAATATTGCCGCCGGAAGCATCACCAAATCGTTATCGCGAAGCTCCCTGTGAGTTTGTTGGGAGCGCGACACACGTCCAAAAGGGCAGGTCTGTTATCTACTTGATAGTTGCATCTCAATCGTGGAATTTCACGTCCGCTTGTGAATGTCGATTAACCCAACATCAAAGTTGTCTGTGGAGTTACGCAGTTTCTGACCAATGAAGCATTCGACCTGCTTAGGTCCCCAATCAATCAATGTAGAAACCGAAGTCAGAGCACCGATTGATTTCACAAGTCACCGTACAACGCAGGCGATAGGACGGGTTCATTCTTGACGAGTCCGGAAACAGGCAAAGACATAAAAAAAAAATAGTGCATTGTAGGGTACCAACTCAACTCGTATTATCGTCGTGAGGGTGTCATTCAAATTGCAGTCATTCATTACTTCCGCCCGCGATTCGGCCACCATTCCCGTTTGATTCCATATCTGCGGCTCCACGGCAATATGCCGTGATGACACTTACAGGGGTCTCATGGCAGGCAGAGCATCGAAAACCCCAGCAAGCGGCATCGGTAGGTCTTTGTAGCCCAGGTATCTGCGGGTTCGTCGGGAGGGCAAGAGAGACGTCTAGAAGGAAATACAACAAAGGAGCAAGTATCACCAGCGTCTGACACTGAATATTGGTTGCGTTGGTTGCTAGCTTGGCAGGCTAGATCGTCGCAAGTGAATGCAGTAGCGGATTCACGCAACATGTGACAGCATAATGTACAGCCGATTTGCTTCCAGCCAAACTGCATGTAGTATCGTTGTCACTGCTTCGTTTTCCACATCATGTTTACTCTACAGCAGAGTGTTGGGGATTCGGGTCATTCCCAACGGTTTAGCAACTAAGTCAAGCACATGTAGTGGATCCCCGGGCCATCCGTCCACACGAAGCCGTACAAAAGTACGGAAGTAGAGAACCATGGTCCCATCGAGCTTCATTGGGAGAACGGGAGAGCCCGAGCTGCGGCGGTGAAAGCACCTATAACCCACGCGAGAAAGCTGACAGTGTTCGGGTGACCCCCCGACAACGCATCCGCGCTGGGTAGAAATAACTTTCACGCACGTACCAAAATGTTCAACCACTCAGTGCTGCCGTTCGCCACGATCTAGCAGCCAAGTATCATGCGTTCTTCTGCACATTACCCCTGTAAGCTGCAGCTGTATGATGCTCACATGTAGATCGGCTGGTTGACGGAATCGAGTATCCCGGCAGGCAACGTCGCCAGCTCGTTGTCAGACAGGTCGCTGTAGGTTTGTCGGGAGGATGAGATAGGTCAAGAAGGGAAGACAATACAAAGTGTCACCCGCTTCAGATGCTGCATTGCAGTCATGAATAGGCCGCCATATTTGGGAGGCTCGATTGTTAAACGTGAAACCAGCGGTAGATTAGTGCAATACGGAACAGTGCACAGCCGCTCTGCTCCTTCCAGACATAATAATGCCTGCATCGTAGTCACTGCACCAGTTTTCACGAAGCGCTCTCTCTACAGCAGAGGGTCAGAGGAATCGGCTCAATTCCCATAGTGTAGCAAGCAACCCGAACACATATGCAAGACCTGCCGACCATCCACACGTACGAAGTCCAATGCATCGAACACGAAGGCCCATAAAGAAGTCATTTCACTACCACGGCATACCGGAAGGCCTCCGTTCATCGTCTCATCCCATGGACATCGTATACCGGTGACATCCACCTGTCGATACTTACATTACCGTCACGGCCGGGAGAGAATCAAATATGCCAACAAGCAGCGTCGTCAGATCGTTGTCGGACAGGTCCCTGCGGGATCGTCAGGAGGATGAAAGAGATTCGAGAGGGAAAACAAAAGAGCAAGTGTCATCCGCGTCTGACACTGATTTTATTTTCGGTCACGAGTGGACAGCTACAGTAGTTCCGGAGGCCCGATCGTCAGTGAATGCAGTGGGGGATTCATGCAACTTGGAACAGCGCACAGTCGATCTGCTTCCAGACATGCTGCCTGGAACATCGTAGTCGCTGCATCGTTTTACACAACATGCTCACCCCTGGAAAAGGAAAAGGATAGAGAATTGGCTGATTCCCCACGGGTTGCAGTAGCAAGTGAACCGAATCCATCTACACGATCTGGCTGTCCGCTAGTCCAACTCATCGAAAACTTCGGGCGTGAAAATAATTGTTCGACGAGCTGGATAAGGGAGCTACACCGAGACGCCTCCGTTCATGGTCGCCTACCCCGATGGACACCTTATTCCGGCGACACCCGGCTGCATGATACGTACAGTTCTGTCAGGGCTGGGAGAGCACCGAATGTTCCAGCAGGCAGCGTCGTCAGGTCGTTGTTGTTAAGGCGCCTTCGGGTTTGTCGGTAGGCCCAAGAGGAGCGGCAAAGGAGCAAGTGTCACCCGCTTCTGCTATCGCATTTCGGTCACGAGTGGACTCCTAGTTTCGGAGCTTCGATCGTCGAAAGTGAACGCAGTGGCGGATCCATGCAACTTGGAATAGCCTATAGTAATAGCTGATATGCTTCCAGACATGCTTCCTGGAGCATCCTACTGTTGTCACTGCATCGTTTTTCGCAACGGGTCAACTCTACAGCAGACGGTCGAAGAATGGGTCCATTCCCCACGGTGTATAGTAGCAAGTGAATCAAATGCATCTACATGACGGCTATCCATCCACACGATGTGCAACTCGTCGAAAGTGACGGCCGTCAAAGTGGTCATTCAAGTACCTTAGTACAGCAGTTTTACGAAGCACATGACCACTAGACTACTGGTCAGCGCTGACCAGTAGTCAAGTGACCATCGTGCTTCTTATAAAGGGATATGCCCGTGTCCGGTCTGGCTTTGCAGCCACGAACATGTCCCCCCAGGGTTGCCACTCCTGTGATCAGCGCTGTCTTGCCCGGAAAATTGCATCGACACAAGAGGTTCATCGGTTTACTTTGCGAAGTCTTAAAGACTCTTTCTCCTTATACATCGGGCGTAAAGAAATTGTGCGCAAGGGGAGATTCAAACCCTGGACAGGACACGAGGACCAGTCAGCTGCTGAGAAGCACGGTGACCACTAGGCTACTAGACAGCCTACAGTAGTGGTCATCGTGCTCCCTAACAACGAAAAACTAATGTCCTGGGTTCGAATTTCCCCTTAAATATAGGTATATTTTATTGCGCCTGATTTATGAGGAGAAAGAATCTATGAGACTTCGCAAAGCCAGCCGATCAACCTCTTGTACCGATTTACAATTTTCCGGGCAAGATGGCAACCGTGGGGGAATGTGTTAATGGCTACAAAGCCAGCCCGGACACGGGCATTAACCTTTGTTGAGAAGCACGATGACCACTAGACTACTACGTAGTCAGCTGTTAAGAAGCACCACGACCACTAGACTACTTGTCAGCGCTGATAGTAGTCTAGTGGTCATTGTTCTTCTAGTCAGAAGCTACACCGGAAACTCGCTCCATCGCCTGCCCCAATCGACATCTTCAACCGGCGACATCAAGCGGCATGATACGTACAGTTTCGTCAGGACCGTAAGAGAATCGAACATCCCAGCGGGCAGCGTCTTCAGATTGTTGAAGCGCAGGTTCCTGCGGGTTCATCGGGATAGCGAGAGAGGTAAGACGACCAAGGAGCTGGTGGCACCCGTGGCTGTTCTTGCGTTTCGGTCGTGAATGGTCAGCAAGGTTCTGGGCGGCTCGATCCTCGAAAGTGAAGGCAGTGGCGGATTCATGCAACTTGGAACATCGAACAGCCGATCTGCTTCCAGACATACTGCCTGGAATATCGTAGTCACTGCACCAGTTTTTATAACGCGCTAACTCTACAGCACAGGGCTAGAGAACCGGATCATTCCCCACGGTATCCAACAAGCCACGTACATTTTGGGGACCTCCCGGCCATTCGTCCCACCAAGCCGACCCGAAGTAGAAAACCACGGTGGTGTCTACCAATGAGCCGACACGCGCGCACACTCTGCAGGTCCGTTCGTCGCGATACCGCGACCAACCCAATCGGTATTGTAACCCTGAAGACTCTCAGCTGAACGATACTTACAGTTCAGTCAACAGGATCAGGTGGTCGAACGCCCCGACGGGCAGTGTCGACAGGGAGTTGTAGCTCAGATCCCTGTATTATGGAATGAGGCAGGCCGATGTGGTGGGGGCGATTGAAGAGATAAGTCTGATGTTGCACCTTGGCCGTGGAAGGGAAAAGCTGGCTTGGAAGGCCCGATAGTTGAAGTCAAAGCCGATTTGGAGTCATGCAGCTTGACGCTCGAATTTAAATGTGTTTCGGGCTTCCAATCATGCCACGGTGTGCATCAGCCACCGTAGTACGAAACCACGCTCAATATATAGCTTGCACTAGATTTGACATGACAGGCTGATTGGGCATAACGCATCAAGCAACCTAACTCTTTTGCGCGACCTCTCGACCATCCATCTCCTCCAAGCCGAAATGCGTGTACAAAGGTCGTGGGAGTGTTGCTGCTCGTGCCCAACAAGGCTCTAAACGCTTTCGTCGATCGCAATATCAACCACCCATACTACCTCCCACAACTATTCCGATTTCAGCTACAGTAGCTCGTTTTGAAGATGCAAACAACCCGACTGGCAGCATCTCCAACCCGCTACCGCTCTGGTCTGTATTGGTTCATTTGGAGAGCGGGAAAGCCCGAGTTGGGGTGATGAACGCAGTTATCTTCCGTGCGAGCAAGTGGAAAATGTTCCGGTGACCTCCGACAACGTACCGGCACTGAGTCGTAATCGGCAGTAATGGCTGTCACGCACTTACCAAAATGTTCTCCCACTTAGTGCTGCCGTTCGTTACGATCTGGCAGCCATCTACCATGTGTTCTTCGGCAACATTACCCCTGTAACTTGCAGCTGTGTGCATATGATGCTCACATGGTAGTCAGCTGGCTCCCTGAACCAAACATCCCGGCAGGCGAAGTCGTAATTTGGTCGAAGGACAGATCCCTGTACATTTGCAGGGCACACGACAGGCAGAGGACGAGCGATATTCAAAGCAGACGTCACCAACCTAATGTTCAATTTCTGCTAAGAAAGCGAGCGAAGGCCTTGGTATTCAGAATACATCATGGCGATATCACGCGTCTATTCAACAGGTCTCATTCCATGTGCCAAAGTGGTTAGATATAATCATGGAGTAACGTAGCCACGATATCAAACGAAAACGTTCGACGGAAAGAAGAAGATCATGGGAGAAGCAGTTGATCATGAACCACGGTGCGCAAGCAAACCGGACATGTTCGGTTGACCTTCCGGGTAACCGCCCGCTCTATTCGTGTGTTTGGACACGGACCGGTTAGATCTATCGGCAACAACAGAGGGCACGCAGATGGGGCATATGTACACCTTGAAATGGTTGCATGTGCGGGGACCCCTCGAGTTCCAAAGAGGGCTTCATTTCTCCCTACTCCCCTTGCGTGTCTAATACAAGAGATAAAACGTCTTCCCCTTCCAAGTACAGGACATATACGAACACACTAGTGGCAGTCCCTCGAGGGAGAGTCCATCAGGAATGTCAGGTCGCAATGATGGGGGTGACTCCTCCAACGACTCTGCGGCGGAAGACAGAAAGAGGTCAAGAGAAGAGCTCGTGGCCCTGAGGACGCAAGTTAGCTCGCTGACGGATCAGATGAGTCAGTTAATGTCGCTAGTGGAAGATACCACGGAGGCAAGCAAGAAGGAGGAGCCAGCTGGCACCATGGAGGGTGCCGCTGATCGCGGCGATGCTAGGGAGAGCGCCGCCGTGGAGTCCACGAACGCCGAAGGAGGGGCACCGTGGACCGGGAGTGCGCAGGACGGGAGGTACCTGCGCGAACCTGTTCGAGAGTCTGGCCCGTCAGGGCGACACAGCGGCGAAGCAGGGGGCTTTGTCCCCCAAGAGGTGAGATTAGCCGCTGCTCACAACCAAGATTATTGTAGTGCCATGGGAGATGGTGGTGCTGCTGTTGGCTTTGGATACGGAGCCACAACCCCAGCGACGGGGTACCAAAGTGTGCGGTACACTTCTCCGTTCAGAAAGAAATCGAAAGATTTCAACGAATGGCTAAATGATTTCCGCATGGCAGCTAATGGCGTAAACCTGTTGGAACAATTTAAAGAGAGCGGGAGCTTGGAGATCCCCGTCAACAGCGGAAAGAGCAAGTTTTCGCTGTCACAGCAATACCGGAGCGAGCTAGAGCTCGCCTTCCACGCGTGGAGCTTCCTGTCTCACGCGTTGAAAGACAAAGATCGGACAATCATGAAGAGGGCAGAGACGCCCCAGGGAGCTCTTCGTGAGCTCAAGACCATACACGACCCTAAATCATCTGCACAGCCGTCAGAGGACCTCAAGTCCCTGACGTCGACCAAGATCTCTAGAGGTGGAAACCCCCAAAACGCCCTAAATGAGATGCTCCACACCGCAAAGTCCTCAACCGAGAAAGGGCTAACTGTCAGCGAAACGTTCGTCCTTCACCTCTTCCTGGATGCCCTTTTGGACGAGTACGCCATGACAAAGCACAACCTGCGACACGCGGAGTTGACGCGGACCGGTGTGCTAAAGGAAGTAATGATCGAATACAAGNAAAGAAATCGAAAGATTTCAACGAATGGCTAAATGATTTCCGCATGGCAGCTAATGGCGTAAACCTGTTGGAACAATTTAAAGAGAGCGGGAGCTTGGAGATCCCCGTCAACAGCGGAAAGAGCAAGTTTTCGCTGTCACAGCAATACCGGAGCGAGCTAGAGCTCGCCTTCCACGCGTGGAGCTTCCTGTCTCACGCGTTGAAAGACAAAGATCGGACAATCATGAAGAGGGCAGAGACGCCCCAGGGAGCTCTTCGTGAGCTCAAGACCATACACGACCCTAAATCATCTGCACAGCCGTCAGAGGACCTCAAGTCCCTGACGTCGACCAAGATCTCTAGAGGTGGAAACCCCCAAAACGCCCTAAATGAGATGCTCCACACCGCAAAGTCCTCAACCGAGAAAGGGCTAACTGTCAGCGAAACGTTCGTCCTTCACCTCTTCCTGGATGCCCTTTTGGACGAGTACGCCATGACAAAGCACAACCTGCGACACGCGGAGTTGACGCGGACCGGTGTGCTAAAGGAAGTAATGATCGAATACAAGGCAATCAAGGACAAGAGGGAGCAGGGGAAAGGGAAAG
Source organism: Ectocarpus sp. CCAP 1310/34 (assembly GCA_902602495.3). Lineage (NCBI taxonomy): Eukaryota > Phaeophyceae > Ectocarpales > Ectocarpaceae > Ectocarpus > Ectocarpus sp. CCAP 1310/34. The sequence goes on from CACKRE030003116.1 coordinate 171,109, forward strand.
GTGTGAAGGGCGCAGAGCAAGCGTACTTCGCCGACGGTGAGGGCCGCAGGGAGCGGTACTCAAGTAGGAGTCAGGGGCAAGGTCGTGGTCGCGGCGGCGGCCGTGGCCGCAGCAGCAGTCGTGACCGCGGCGGAGGCGGTCGCGGCGGCGGCGACGGCGGTCGCGGCGGCCGCTCAGGCGGATCCGGAGGAGTCGAGGAGAGCAAGGGAAGCAGTAGTGGAGGCGCCGATGGCGGCGGTGGCGGGGACTATAAGTTCCCGGGCCGGTGCTTTAGGTGTGGACATCGTGGACATCAAGCGATCGGCTGCACCACCAACGAGAAGGACTTCGTGCCGTGGTGTGCGAGCTGCGAGGGGTGGGGCCACACCAAAGAAAAGTGCCCGACTGAGGAGGCCGTCCTAGCGCAAGTGGTGGAGCATGAGAGCGACGTGGACTCCGTGGAAGACCAGGCGTTTTGTGCCGTGGCAGTCCCCCCAGGCGAGTGTGGTACCGTTGGTGAAGTAGGTCTAGTGGGGGTTGTGAAACAAGGCCAGGCGGTGTACGTGGCCGACACAGCGGCCACGTGCTCCATGTTCCGATGTACAGACAACTTCGTGAACTACCGTGAGCATAGTGGTTGGGTGAAGGGGATCGGAGGCGACAAGGCCCCCGTTCCTCTTCTAGGATACGGAGATGTAACCTTAGTCCTACAGACGGAAGATGGTGGAGTACCCGTACCAGTACGGAATGCTGCCCATGTACCAGAGGCCCCCTACAACCTCCTCTCGCTGTCTTCGTTGGTGGAGGAGGGCCACACGTGTTCGGAGATGAAGGGGGGCCTCACGCTGACCACGAAAGCCGGGGGGGAGGTGTGGTCCCCCCGGACTGGAAAGCGGCTGACCCAACGAGGCTATCAAATAAAGACAACGCTACACACCGCTTGTGCCGCACTCATTGTTCCTGGCGATGCGAAAGCAGCCACCCCCACTGACCTCAACGAATACCACCTCGCGCACGGCCATGCCCACGAGAAATTGCTCAGGATCACGGCGGAGCAGCAGGGAGTGCAGCTGACGCATGGACCGCTGCTACCCTGTATTGGCTGTTCGATGTCCAAGGGACAGGTGAAACCCGTCCAGCAGCGCACGAGCACACGCGCAGTTAAGAAGTTATTTCGCGTATCTCGACTTGGGGTGAAGGATGGAAACCAGGAGCATTGGTGGCAACTGGTACACACTGATCATCAGAGACGATTTCTCCCGTTGGACGCGTGTTTTCTTCTTGAAACACAAGTCTGACGCAGCGGTTGGGTTTGAGAAGTTCCTGGCGGACTACCGAACGAAAGGGGTTCCGTGTGAGGTTTATATCGCACGTACCGACGGTGGCAGCGAGTTCCACGGGCAGTTTGCGGAAGTTTACCGCAGACACGGCATCAAACAAGAGTTCACCCCCCCTCNTAGTGTGTGCATCCACCAAGCCGCAGCCAGTGACGGCTCAGTCGACCTCGGAAGCAGAGTATATGGCAGCCGGGGAGGGCGTGAAGGAGGCGTTGTTTGTACGTGGCGTGCTGTCGTTCATAGCGCCCGAGACAAGTGGGGCGAAGATCAAGGTCCTTGAGGACAACAAGGGGGCTCTCGCCTTTATCGAGAACCCGTTCAGCTCAGCGAGGAGCAAGCACATCGACGTGCGGTTCCATTTCATTCGCGAGCTATCCAAGTCGGGCAAGATCACTGCAGAGTATGTTCCGACTGGAGAGGCAGCACGCCGATATGCTGACCAAGGTCCTCGGCAGAGAGAAGTTAGAGTACCACCGGAAGGCTCTGATGAACCTACCGATGTAGTGTTGTCTTGTTCTGTTTGGTTTATGTGGTGGTTTTAGCACTTGACAAATATGACCATGGTACGTCACGCAGGAAGCGTTGTGCCGGCGCGTCACCCGTGGCTGGAGCCTAGAAACGCCGAGAGCGTGCTTCGGGTGTTAGATCAGCGTGACCGGTTCAATCTGTCCTGACTTGGTCTTGTCTTGGAAGTGCGGCCGTTGGAATCCTCCGTGATAGCGACGGTTTTCTATATTTTGGGTGTTAGACGAGGGTTTTTGATCCGGTTGGCCGGGTTTTCCCTCGAGCCTGTGGTTGTATTGAGTTCCTTTGGTAGATCAGGGGTATCCATGCCCCACGTTAGGTTTGCCATTCGCNTGTTCTGTTTGGTTTATGTGGTGGTTTTAGCACTTGACAAATATGACCATGGTACGTCACGCAGGAAGCGTTGTGCCGGCGCGTCACCCGTGGCTGGAGCCTAGAAACGCCGAGAGCGTGCTTCGGGTGTTAGATCAGCGCGACCGGTTCAATCTGTCCTGAGATCGGANGCGACGGTTTTCTATATTTTGGGTGTTAGACGAGGGTTTTTGATCCGGTTGGCCGGGTTTTCCCTCGAGCCTGTGGTTGTATTGAGTTCCTTTGGTAGATCAGGGGTATCCATGCCCCACGTTAGGTTTGCCATTCGCGTGCAAACCGGGGAGAGTGTTCGTGTGTTTGGATACGGACTGGTTAGATCTACCGGTAGCATCAGAGGGCACGCAGATGGGGCAAATGTACACCTTGAAATGGTTGCATGTGCGGGAACCCCTCGATCTCCAAAGAGGGCTTCACTTCTCCCTACTCCCCTAGCGTGTCTAATACAAGATATAAAACGTCTTCCCCTTGCAAGTAAAAGACATATACGAACACGCTCCAACTCTGAACCAAAGAGAACGAAGGGTAGCGAGATTGTCACTCGACCTGCTAGATATTTGTGCGATACCAAATACCATGGGTATTCGCGATACCGCATCCAACCCTTATCAAGTCCATACCCTCAATATCCTGCCTACCGTGCCATACGTACAGTTCGGTAAGGGTCGGGACAGAACTGAATATCCCCGCAGGCAGCGTCGCCAGGTTTCGTAGGTCACTTCCCTACGAGTTCGTCGGGGGTTCAAAGAGGTGCGCGAGAGGAGACAAAGGAACAAGTGTCACCGTTTCTGTTTGGGCTTTGCGGGCACGAGTGGGCCGCTAGTTTGAGAGGCCCCATCGTCAAACGTCAATATGCCGTGGCGGATTCATGCAACATGGAACAGCGTACAGCCGATTTGCTTCACGACATATTGCCTGGAGTATCGTAGTCACCGAACCACTTTTCACACATACGCCCACTCTACAGCAGAGCGTTAGGGAATCGACTCTTTCCCAATGGTTTAGCCAGTTAGTCGAGTACACTGCACGACCTACCGGTCATACATTCGCACGAGGTCCAACTCATCAAAGGCGACTGCCGTTAGAATCGTCATTCGACGAGCTGAATACGGGAGCTACACGGAAACATCTCCGTTCATCATTTTCTCCCATAGATATCTTCTATCGTCGAATTCCAACTGCACGATACGCACAGTTCCGTCAGAGCCGTGAGAGAATCGAGCATCCCAGCAGGCAGCGTCGTCAACTCGTTGTTGGTGAGGCCCCTATGGGTTCGTCGGGAGGGTGAGAGAGATCCAAGAGGGGGCACAAAGGAGGAAGTGTCACCCGCTTCTGTTACTGCATTTCGGTCACGAGCGGATTGCTAGCGCAGGAGAACCGATCGTCAAACGAGAAAATGCATTGGCGGATTCTTGCAACATGGAACAATGTACAGCCGATCTGCTTCAAGACATGCGGCCTGGAGCATCGTAGTCACTACATCGGTTTTCGAAACGCGCTCACTCTCAAGCAGGTGATTGGAGAATCGGCTCATTCCCCACGGTGTACCAAATGAGCCGAATGCATCTGCACCACCTGCCGGTAGTCCCTAAGCACGAAGTCCAACTGATCGACAGCGACGGCTTCGAAAGTCGTCATTCGACGACCTGAGTACGGGACTTACACCGAAACACCTCCGTTTATCGTCTACCCCCATGGATATCTCTTACCGGCGACATCCAGCTGCACGATACGTACAGTGTTGTGAGGGCGGGGAGAGAACCGAATATCCCAGCAGGCAGCGTTGTCGACTGGTTGTAGCCCAGGCACCTACGGGTTCGTCGGGAGGATGAGAGAGGTAAGACGGGAGATAACTGAGCAATGTCGCCCGTGTCTATTACTGCATTGCGGTCACGAGTGGGCTGCTGCGTTGGGAGTGTCGATCGTCAAACATCAATGGCGGACCCTGGTGTAACTTGGAACAGTGTACAGCCGGTCTGCTTCGAGACAGACCGTCCCGAGTATCGTGATCACAATATACATGTGGTACCAAATTTTACAACGCGCTCATTCTCTCCCCAGGTCTGGAGAGTCGGTTCATTCCCCACGGTTCAGCAACAAGCACGCAGAAATCATCTGGACGACCTTCCGGCCATCCATACGTACGGAGTTTAACTCATCGAAAGCGACGGCCGTGAAAGTCGTCGTTCGACCAGCTTCATACGGGAGCTACACCGGAAGAGCTCCGTTCTTGGTGTTACCCAATGGACATCTTTTACCGGCGACATTCAGCTGCACGATAGGTACAGCAGCGTCATGACCTGAAGCGAATCGAATGTCCCAGCAGGCAGCGTCATCAGGTCGTTGGAGCTCATGTACCTGCGGGTTCGTCGGATAGACGACATAAGTCGAGGAGGAGCGTCGAAAGAGCAGGCGTCAACCGCTTCGGCGATTGCACGTCGATCGTATCATCATGGGTCCGCTCGTCGGTGGTGTTGCCAGCCCAAGATTAAGGGAGCAAGCGAATGACGCAACTTTGGGTCAGCGCACCGTTCGATCTTCTTCAGGTTTCCAGGTATACGCAGAGAGGCAGTCGCGGCACCAATTGAAAACACCCTCCCGTACAGTATGGGCGACCGGACAGGCTCGTTCGTCACGGTTGTGCGCGCGAGTTTGACGCATTTTGGTGACGTGCTGGCAATCCATCCTATCAAGTCGTGAGTTTTACCAACTAGTCGCGAGAGTACCATTCAATCTGCTGCGAAGGATGATGTCATTCAAACCACCGTTCATCGTTGTAGAACAACCAAACTCCATCATGTCACTGTTTCGCCAGTTCATGTCTATTCATGATCGGGAACGATGTATCGACGAGAACTGCTACGGCCGCCCACTGCACAGCGGAGGCGTCAGGACTCCGGGTTCAACCACTACGATTTCGCAAGCAAGCTGACACATTGTGACTTCGCAGACTCGTTGACCTCGGGGCTAATGGTCTACAGTACATCAAGTCGAGGCACACACAAAGGTTATTGGACATCTCTCAGCTCGCCACACGACGGGCAGGAAGTTAAATGGCAGATTGTCGGGCTGTCACAGCCAACACCCCCCAAATACATCATTCTATCTCGAACCTACTGCTGTACGGCACTCACGCTTCCATCAGGAGATTGAGAGAGTCGAATAACCTTTCAGGCAGTGTCTCCACTTAGTTGTAGCTTGGGTTTCGTGGTATTGTCGGGGGGGGAAAGATGGGCTAAAGAACCACAGTAGCCACCAAGGAGGGTGCTAGCTCTGAAGGCGTGAGAGTTCGAGCTAAAAGCGTGGGCGACATCATCGCATAGCCTGTAATCTCAAACTCTACTCGATAACATTAGATTTTGTACATTGGCATGGTGTACGTTCAATTGACAGACACCCTCATTCATAGAGTGAGATAATCAGCTCATCCATCATGTTCCGCAACCAAGCGGGGCTTCGGCATTTTTGGGTTATTGGTCAAATTGAGTGATCAGGTCATCATGACTCACGACCTGATTTCACCTGGTCATGACTCGGTCATGACCCGATTGTGAATCGGTCACAACCCGGGCATGACTGGGTCATGACCGAGTCATGATCACGATCGGGTCATGACGCAGTCTTCGAGATGAAGGCATGTTCCCATCCCATCATGACCGAAAAGTCATGCCTCCGTCATGTTTGGGTCATGACTCGGCATAACCGAGCTACGACCAGTTCATGGCCCTTGACCGAGCCATGACTCGGTAATGATTCCCTTTACAATAGACTATCGGCTTGGGCATGGGCATGGAAACGGGCTAATACCCATTCCACGAATTCTAACCATAATCCCAAATCCACACGATGGGGCCCCTTCCGCGAATCCTTACCATAATCCCAAATCCGCACGGATGGGTGCTACGGTGGCGCTCGGCGGATGCGTTCTAGGTGGGGCTGCCGGCATAGGTGCTGGTTTGATTTTCAAGGCAATATTGCTTGGTGGGTCTACCGGCATAGGTTCTAGGCCGGTGTTGACGCACAAAATCTACACAAACCATCGGTTCGTGGTTAGACGATCACATGATCGTGTCTCGGTCATGATCCACTTACAGTGACCCGGTAATGACACGATCACCGATCGTGATTGATGTAAGACCTGAAATCCAAACCCTTATGAGTATTTTCACGCTGTTGTTGTTGTTGTTGTTGTTGTTGTTGTTGTTGTTGTTGTTGTTGTTGTTGTTGTTGTTGTTGTTGTTGTTGTTGTTGTTGTCTTCTCACTTGAACCGTTCCGGTCTCCGCTCAGTACCTTGTTGTGTCCGTATTGGTCCAACTTACGCGGACGTCTTCCATGGTCACAAGCCAATTGCCCCCAAAGACCTTTCGAAACAGTATAGAAAAAAGAATGGACCCCAGAAAAGTCCTCCACGCGACTTATTTTCTACCCAAACGAAAAGAAAAACTGAGGGCAACTCTCCGGGATACAGACGTGTGTCACAAAAATGACTTGACAGGTTCAGACGCATATCATACACACGATAGTCTTCGTCACCTGACGGTCACCTTCAAAGCGTAACTCCTTGACGCAAAAACATTTCGAAACAGTATAGAAAAAAATAAGGACCCCAGAAGAGTCCTCCAAGGCGCGACTTGTTTTCTACCCAAACGAAAAGAAAAACTGAGGGCAATTATCCGGGACACAGACGTGTGTCACAAAAATGACTTGACAGGTACAGACGCATATCATACGCACGACAGTCTTCGTCACCTGACGGTCACCTTCAAAGCGAAACTCCTTGACGCCCCAGCAGGCTCCTCCACAACCGCATTTCCAGACAACCGCCTTTCCCAGCCACCCACGGCGTGTACATCCTGGCATTTGGTGGCTATCAAACCATCCAATTTCCATCTCCAAATCAAGAGCGCTCACAGCTCAGCAAACGGCCAATACATCGAAAAACCGTGAAGCTGCATCTACATGGAGCGAATATTCCCCAGGTTAGAGGTAAGACTGGAGTTGACCTATTACTCCAGCAACCAACAACCTTGCAATGGCAGCATAAGCGTGGTGGGAGTGCACCCATTTGGCTCCCCGCCAGAAACGTACCACTGTTCATCTCCACCCTTACTTTCGTGTTACACGTGCTTGCATGTCCCGTGGTTGACATGTAACTGCCACACTCAACCATCTAAACACACGATCTACATTCGGTTCGCACGATGGAGTCACGGCATCATTCGTCGACCTAGTATATAGTTGTGTCCCCGACGTCGGAGGAGGCCTTTAGGCTCTCCCCAAGAACACGCTGTCCCAAGTCTGCGGCAAGAGCAGCGCGATACGTTCCCCCCAGTCAAGCAGCTTCATGTCAGACTCACAGGTTCTGGGTGTTATTTTCTCCAAAGTTTTCGAAGCATTCCTTCAAAACTCCCGCCACGACGTCGTCATCGGTAATGCCGCACCAGCCTAGACCCCTGGAGGAATCGCCCGGAAATACCCCACAGAACGTACAGGGACAAAACGTAAAATACGACCCTTTCGGTGGTGCAGCGCTTATTCCATCGTGCATGCGTGTCTAGCCATCTCCGCGCCAACTTATCCTTCCAAAAGGTGTTGGAAGGCATGCATCTTATGAAGGCGTCAGTGTGGTTCCAAGAATATCGTGAACAACCCACGGAATCGCGAGGCAATACCTAACGAGCAAACCATGCCTTGTATCATCACTTTGTTGTGAGAATCTTGACATCGGAAATAACTGGGCGTTTCTGGATGCGAACGTGCACCGGCCGGTGTCGAGATCCAAGCATGAGTTCACTGCACCGAAACAGTCACACAGGATGACGGCGTTCTTTGGACACAAAGAACGACGATTCTCACCACGATCTCAAACAGATTCATATGTTGTGGAATGGACGTCGCGGTGAAAACAGCTTCGAGGAAGACAGCATGGTATGACCAAAGCCGGATGACACAAGAAAAAGGACTCAGCACCAGATGACGACCAAATGGAATTGGAACGGTTCAATAGAGACAGTTTTACTCCAAGGTTTCCTTCAGCCTCAGTCGCCCTGCCCATGTATTGCCGTGACCACCAGTGCAAGGGTTTTCCTAACGTGTTCAAAATCCACGAAATGGGCACCTATTGGAAAACCAAAATCCGACGGACAACGAACCTCGCCCTTCCAAAACTAAGTTAGTTGACGGCGCACGATACTTCATAATACAACGCATTGGTTCGGAACATACGAATTGCAAGATACATTGCGTGTGATTTAGAAATGTTTTTTCGGTTCTCACGGCACGAGGATCTACCGACTTACTGCTACACCAGCTCGAAAGCGACGAAAGAAAGCAAATGCGCGAATGAACACCTGGTACGTCGTCTTGAATGCAAACGAGCGTGAATAAGGTGCTAACAGCTTTCTACCGAGTGGTCGGGTACAAGCTGGTGCACAGAATGCTGCCAGACGAACATTGTACACAAAATGGACATTTGTGGTATCACAGTGACGCTCATGAGCAAAGGAACACATCATCGTGGCCGGATATTCGATCAGAGTCATGGCCACAAAGCTAAGGGTTTAAGGGTACCTCAGCCCATCGATTGCGTTGAACATGACATACAACACATATTCCTGTAACAACGCGCTAACACTGTAACAAAGTGATCCCTGTATTCTAGGGGACCTAGCCAAAAGACACATGGGAAGCGAGTTATGCCCAAAATGATGATGGATCAGCTGCCGCGACTTGATTGTACGTTGGTACCAAATCGAAAGAAAGCCTCGTGATTTGCGGCGTGTAAATCACGAAGGGAATTTCGAACAGTAGTCACACCGGCCTCTTTTCCTCCGAAGTGCTGTCTCGAGAACGCCGTGCATGCTAACAGTGTTGGGGGCTCCTGGAAAGGTGGTAGGAACGCCGCGTGATGCTCAGTGTAGACCCAGCGACTACGTCCGTTTGTAATTCATGAAAATTACGGCCGACCCCAAGGAGAGCAACCATTTGCTTCGCAATGCCGCCTTGCATCGTCGTAGCACATCCTTCTTTTGCCCCGTTCACCGGTTGTTTTGATCCCATGGCTTGAACGCGCACAACGAGACATGACATTTCCGTGCAAATGGATTATCAGCTTGGGGATACGCCCTTTTGAGTGGCACTGCGTCGCTAGTGCAATCACCCTGAGAGTGGTTGGCGACCTACACACTAAAACCAAACAACCAAGCGGTGGCGTAATATGAATAAACGTTCGCCGAGAAAGATGCTCTAGAAAGACGAGTAGAGTCCCGACGAAAGCCATTGGTTGTACCAACCTACCAGCATCGGTGATGACGCTGCAGAACGCCACCAGTAACGCGAAAATCAGTGGCAAGAAGTTTTATCATTCTAGGGTGGCACGACGAGCTGCCAAAGCTGATCAAAGACGCAAAATGCAAGGAAGGGGAGTGTGCGATAAAGTTACACCATTGGACTAGTCAGCGTTGACTTGTCTAATGGTGTAACTTTATTGAATAAAATATATGCTCAGAGCTCATTTGCACCCGCCTGGATCACTGGAATAATGAGTGAGTAGAGATCTCCGGGGATGGACCCCTCGCCAGACGCTAATAGAAATACTTAATGGTGCTTGGGAAAGTGAGCAGCAGAGATTCGAACCCGTGCGTGCATCCTTCAGCTCCAAATGTTGAACCATTAGTAGTCGAGTCAGCGCTGACTTGTCTAACGGTTTACCATTTGTCGATACAGGATTCACGCACGGGTTCGAAACGCGACTGGTCACTTTCCCAAGCACCATTAAGTATTTCTGGCAGCGTCTGGCGAGAAGATCTCTACTCACTCACAAACCCAACAAGTGATCCATATTCGATAAAGGCTGACCATTTGACTACATGCACAGTCATCCAAGCACCATTAAGTATTTCTGGCAGCGTCTGGCGAGAAGATCTCTACTCACTCACAAACCCAACAAGTGATCCATATTCGATAAAGGCTGACCATTTGACTACATGCACAGTCATCCAAGCACCATTAAGTATTTCTGGCAGCGTCTGGCGAGAAGATCTCTACTCACTCACAAACCCAACAATTGATCCATATTCGATAAAGGCTGACCATTTGACTACATGCACAGTCAACCGATGACTGTGCATGTAGTCAATCAAATGCTCAGCCTTTATCGAATAAAAGATACACTCTCGGCTCGTAGCCAATCCCAGTGGATCTGACAGGGTGTAGTGATCTCCGGGGACGGACCCCTCGCCACAAGATGCTGCTATTTGCTGATAATGGTGCCTTGAAAGCGATCCACTGTGATTCGAACCCGTGCGTGAATCCGGGTGCAAATGAGCTCTGAGCAAATCTTTTTTGCGATAAATAGCAAGTTTGGTGAGGCAGATATAGCCGATGTAGACTACTGTTTATTGAAACGGTCGAATTTGCCAGAGGCGTTATTGTTCCTGTATTTCGGGGTATCAGGTTGAGAAGAGTCCTTTTGGGATGGTCACTTTATCGGAGAGTTCACGTGCAGGAGAAGGCTCGCTGGACAGCGTGGAATAGCAGATTTATACAACAGCAGTACGTGAACTCAGAGAGGGATAGCAAGGATTGGCCAGATTGGGAGGCCAAGAAGTTGCGTTCTT
>CACKRE030003118.1:599-16288 GCA_902602495.3 Ectocarpus sp. CCAP 1310/34
CCCCCCCCCCCTCCGACTAGACGAAAACATACGAATCAGCCATGCACTGCTCGAACCCCAAAGCAAAACGGCACTTCTTCAGCAACACGTACCATTCCCTAGATGCCCTGCCTTGAGCCAAAAAGCCTCTTGTTCAACTTCACAATCTTCCCCGACAACGCACCACATGCTTCCGGCAATCGCATGAAAATGTCTTCCTTGCGAGGGGCCCTCACAAATGCCTGATCGATATCGAAATGACACAACTCCAAGTCAAGCTCACACGCCAAAGCTGCCAACAAACGAACACTCGACGAAGCTACAGTAGAGGCATACAACTCACCAAAGTCAATGTACTCCTTCTGCATATCTCCTCTTGCAACAAGTCTAGCCTTGGCCTTCGCAGGGAAGCCGAATGTATCTACCAAACAGACTTCGTGATGCAATCGTCAATTCACTGCTACGGTCTGACAACCTTGAAAGCCTCGGCCTCAACCAGCCCAAACACCTCCCGCTTGGCCGCGTCCATGAACTGCTTGCTGTGATCGCTTTCCTTCGCCTCCCTGAATGCCTGGGGTACTCGGAGGTCCTTGGCATGGCAGCGGGGCATGTCCGGGCACAGGAGAGGTGGCTTCATCTCGCGGATTGCCGACTCGAGGTCGTCGCAAGTCCCAAGACGCGCCACGAGCCCAAGCGGAACGCCCCGCTTAGAGGGATCGACAAACCAATCACTCCCTACGAGCCCCTCCTTGCCGGTGTTCACGTGCGGTAGGCTGCCCTTGCTTTCACCCACGTCCCCACTCCAAGCGAGCTGCTCGCCTCCGTTCCCCTTCTCGCCGCCCTGCTCCAATCCTGGCCGGAGTATTGGAAAGCCGTTCATCGCTCGCGGAGCATCCAGTGAGGAGAGGAGCACGTCTTCGTTGGCTTGCGACAGCAGTCCCATCGTGATCTCGGAAGGAGGGAGAGGCGTAGTGACGGTCTCATTCGGCAGGGGTGAGAGCTGTTGCCGAGCGATGGCGCGGGCCTCCGCCCTCGTGCGTCCTTGCAGCCGAAGGTCTCCGCCCTCGCCTAGCTGTCTTGAGGCGTGGGATGTTACGGGCGTGGTGTACCCGGTGCGGTCGGTGGCGGTCTGGTGTCTTGCTTTGGCGCGGTGGCGGTGCGCGTCCCGGCGGTGATGGCTCCGCCTCGACGGATGAAGACGACCATTCCGGCAGCTGCGACGGCGGTGACGGTGGCGGCGACGGCAACGATCCTGTAGCAGCAGCAGCGGCGGCGGGCGGCGGTGGAGCGGCGGATGACGACGACGCCGGCGGTCTCGGGAGCGGCGAAGCGGCGGCACCAGGCGAAGGCGCGGGCCACGACGCTGGCCCCGGAGGCGACGACGACGATCCTGCAGCAGCAGCAGCAGCAGCAGCAGCAGCAGCAGCAGCACTACGGCACACCTTCGGCGACATCTTCCTCCTCCTCTCCCTCTCCAGCTCCAGGCGATGCTCTACCTCCAGCTGGTGACGCCCCTCTTCGTTTCTTCATGGCACGTAGTTTGTGCCCTCGAGGCAAGTCTGAGTCTGATTTTGATAAGGAGATTGGTTTTTCGATGTCTGATGTGTTCATGTCTGCTGCACCCGGTGTGTCTGAAGTGTTAGAGANACGACGACGATCCTGCAGCAGCAGCAGCAGCAGCAGCAGCAGCAGCAGCAGCACTACGGCACACCTTCGGCGACATCTTCCTCCTCCTCTCCCTCTCCAGCTCCAGGCGATGCTCTACCTCCAGCTGGTGACGCCCCTCTTCGTTTCTTCATGGCACGTAGTTTGTGCCCTCGAGGCAAGTCTGAGTCTGATTTTGATAAGGAGATTGGTTTTTCGATGTCTGATGTGTTCATGTCTGCTGCACCCGGTGTGTCTGAAGTGTTAGAGAGTCATGAAGAGAATTTCGGTGTTCCAGAGTCAGATATGCCTGCGATGCCTGATGCACCCTGTGTGCGTGGATTCCCCGAGAGTGATGAAGAATTGAATTTTTCGTAGTCTGGTGGTGTGTCTATGCCTGCTGCCCCTCGTGTGCCTGAAGTACTAGTAGCGCGTGTTACTAGGCGTCCAATCATCAAACAAGCTTTCCTGTGTCAACCTCACATGCCTAGACCTAGCGGTAGTGAGCAGTGGCAAGCTGACTCAGGAGCGAGCGCAATGATCACCCACAGTCTGGACCATAGATACGACGTGTGCCGCTTGGATTCTGATGAGCAGCATTTAGATTGGTGACTCCGCGTTGCTTAGGGTAGCTCCTGTGGGAAGTTTAGACCTGAGATTCCACCAGATCGGAGCTAATGGGAAACAAGAAGACGTTGACATCGGCGTGCCTGAAGTTAGTTATGTACCTGGATGTGGTTTCATCCTGTGTTCGCTGTGGAGTGTCTCACAAACATGAAGTCCGGATAACCCCCAACGGCACTCAACTCATGCACGGGAAACTGCGCTTTATTCGTGGCGTGTCGAGCGATTCCCTTTTTGCAACCCGTCTTCCTCAGAAATCTCTGCTTCTGTGAGAGTTGCGCGTGAGAGCTCTTTAGTGGCGTCGGCTCTTACAGCCGAGATTGTTGACCCCTGCCGAGGTTGGGCCAATGACCGCATGAGGAGTCTGTTTCCGTCTGCTTCCCACCCCGACGTGTTTGCTTGTCTGATGGATTCTGAGTACGAGCCCCCTCGTGTGACGGATGTTTCCACTGAAAACTCTGCGAGGATGATTGATGTGCGGGAGAGTGATGAGTGTGAGCGTGCAATGGCTGTTTTGGGTCCGGGTAAGACGCCCTTCAACGTCGGCAATGCACAAAAGGTCATAGATGTTAACACGTTCCACAACCGTGCTGGCCATCTGTCCGAACCCGTTTTGAGATTGTCCGCAAAGCAACACGGGATCACCCTCCCGGGCACCATGGACAGCTGCCGTTGGTGCTTGCCGGCGCGGGGGACGAGGGCGCCGGTGCCGAAGCAGGGGGGCGGGTACCGCGGCAAGGGGGCGCCGAACGAGGTGTTCCACATTGACATTTGCGGCGGCTACACGGCGACCATCGGCGGCAACCACTACATGCTCTTGGGCGTGGACGCCGCCACGGGCTGGATGGTCTGCTATGCGATGCGGCGGAACTCGGAGGCGCTGGCGGTCTTCAAGCGCATGGTCGTGGACGCCGCTCGCAAGGCCGGCACCGCGATCAAATGCATCCGCTGCGACTGCGACGCGCTCTGGACCAGCGGTAGCTTCAAGGAGTTCTGCGCCGGCATGGGGATCGCGCTCGAGTTCTCCCCTCCCGGCGTGCAGCAGTACAACGGCGTCGTCGAGAGCGCCATCCAGAGGTGCCTGAAGGTGGCCAAGGCTTCTCGCCGGGCTGCCCAAGAGCTGCTTGGCCCTGCCGGATTTTCATGCATCCGCGGGCTGAGCGTACGGGGCGATGAGCTCTGGACGGAGTCCGCAAAAGACGCCGCGCAGAAGCTGAACAAGTCTGCATCTCCATCCAACCCAAGGGGTGCGTCGCCGCAGGAGCTCTACACCGGCAAGAAAGGCCCTTTTCGCTTGATTTTCGTTTTTCCAGTACGGTTTCATGTGGGAACGGCCGGCGACCAAGATGGACGACAGAGCCGTGCCGTGTTTTTTCCTCAATGCCGGAGANNNNATCTGCAGGAAGCTTTAAGGGATGCTTCCCGGTACAGACACTCCGTTTCGCATGTCGTCCGGGATGTCTGGCCAATCCGAAGAGCGTGAGGGCTTCCTTGGCCGCGCATGGCGTTACTGCTGAACGTCGGTTACCGTCCTTATGCTCCGCGGGCGTCGTCTGTACATTCAACATGCATTCCCGGTCTCAAAATTCGAAGACTGGTAGCGAGGTTGACGATCGCCCGTTGTAGGTAGGAGAGCGATCACCCTCTCCCATGGACGGGGGTGCTAGCTCGGCCGAGAGCAAAGTTGCTTGCCACTATGTATCTACNAGCCGTGCCGTGTTTTTTCCTCAATGCCGGAGATAACCACGCAAGTTGACCGTGGCCGTAGAGCTCGCAAATGCAGCCACTGGAGCAGCAGTCGTGCCGCTGTCACCCGGTGGTTGGTGCGAAGGAAATGTGTCACAACGAACAACCCAAGGCGTGCATGTCGGCGGGAGAGATTCTCAATCTGCAGGAAGCTTTAAGGGATGCTTCCCGGTACAGACACTCCGTTTCGCATGTCGTCCGGGATGTCTGGCCAATCCGAAGAGCGTGAGGGCTTCCTTGGCCGCGCATGGCGTTACTGCTGAACGTCGGTTACCGTCCTTATGCTCCGCGGGCGTCGTCTGTACATTCAACATGCATTCCCGGTCTCAAAATTCGAAGACTGGTAGCGAGGTTGACGATCGCCCGTTGTAGGTAGGAGAGCGATCACCCTCTCCCATGGACGGGGGTGCTAGCTCGGCCGAGAGCAAAGTTGCTTGCCACTATGTATCTACCCCCTCCCCCCCAGCTCAATCCACGTGACAGGCATGTAGTGACCGATAGAGAGTGCAGCAAAGGAGGATCCTATCTAGCTGGCCATGCATGTGTAAACTTGACTAACCTTAGCGTTGTTGCTTTGTCCTTTGTCCGTGGTCTGTTAAATATGCCACATGTGCGCATCATGTGTTTGGATGCCACCTACGGTAGAGGGCTCGGTTATTCCCGTATTGCACTGAAGAGAACTGATGATTTTGCTCCCTTCTCTATCGATGGCGTGTTTCCTCGTGTGATGATGGAGAATCCGGTAGGCTTATGATGTACCGCACAAATGTGGAGGCCAGGATATTCGTATCTTCTTATACTTACACACGCACATACAAAGGGAGTGAAAAACATCCGACAGACGATAATTCATCGCTCTGCTCTGGATCTTTACTTTGTGGGTTATTCACCCCGACCTGAGTCGGGATGGATCTTTATGGTTGGTACCGAGAACCCAGGAAGGGTCTCAGCCGGCGCCCACTCGCAACCTTACCCTGGCCTTGGCTGAGTACGCTCAACCACCGCTTGACATTCCTCGTCACATTGCACCAGAGGAAAATCAGCCAGCCTTCGGTGGTAGGCATATACCACCTCGCCATTTTGGGACCTCAGCTCACACTGAGTTGAGGGTATTCATATTGGCTTCGACGAAGAGCGGTTTCTGCGTGTCTGTTCCTGTTGTTCCATTTTTCAACATGGGCAACAAGAACAAGAGAGACAACAAAGCCGGCTCGAACTCGCAGGCAGGCACGGACGCCGGTAACGGCGCTCTTAAGACCCCCTCGCACAACCCCAAACCCAGTCCTCCGCTGCAGTCTACACAGCAGTCTGTCAAGAAACCGTCCACCAACGGTAAACAGCCCCAGCGGCTTGCCACCGGTGACGCTTCTCCCAGCTCTAAAGACTACGCTGGCGCCGCCCGCAACGGAACTGGGAAGGGTGGCAGCTCCAGCAATGGAGGTGGCAGCTCCAACAGTGGTGGGGGTGACCCCAGCAACCGCTTCGCAGCACTGGGAGAAGAGAACTCACCCAGCAAGGCCACCGATGGCGGTCGCGAGGAAGGAGAGATCCCTCCGGACGACCCCACACGCGCACTGGCTGCAGACGTTCTCGCGAATCTCCAACAAGCAGCCACCACTGCTGCTCCCTCCATTCCTGCCCCTGCTGGGAACTTCTTGGCGCCCTTCATCATCTCAAGCTTAGAGCAGGCGCGTGACAACAAGGAGGAACCGGAACCTTGGATCATGCGCCTAGTCCTAGGAGCTCCCGTGCAAGACGCGACACTCACTCAGGTGAAACCACGCCGATTGGAATCTGATTTTTCTGCTTCTCGTTCCGATGACACTCCTATCGTTCAGCAAGTTGTACAACCCCAGCCGCAGCAGCAGGTAGCATCTCCGCTCCAGCAAAGCTTAGCCGGGTCACAACCGCAGCCGAATGTAGCACCTCTACCCCAGCACAGTGGAGACGTGTCACAACAGCAGCAGCAGAACAATCTAGCCATTCCCACACACGAGCAACGCACTCGCGCAACTCAAGACACTTTCAGAGCTCTCAAGGCTTCCGAGTTTCCGCCAACTCTGAAACTTGAGGGTCTCCCATCGGAAGATGTACCCGAGATCATGGCACAGTACCGCACGCACATTCGCCTCTCGCTGCCCGAAAACACCTCGGACGACATCATCGACCGTAGAGCTATTAAGAACTTACGCCTCATCACGAAAGGCGCCGCTGCGCAATCGCTTGACCTCATTCTGAGTTCTCACTTGGAATGGCGGTCGGAACAGCAGGTAGCCGCAATTCGTGCACGGGGTGAACAAGTTACCATCTCTCCTCCTCAAACCTGGAAACAATGGGTTAACGCTATGACTACTCTCTTCGCACCCGCTAACAGAATCGCACTTCTCGCACGCGAAGCCATGACTCTCCAAGCGAAACCTAACGAGTCTGTCGACCTGTTTTCTATTCGAGTCTCACGCGCATACTCTAGACTTCTCGCCGAAGCCGAACGGACTGCACCACCGAATATGTCTGCACACGAACACGCATTTGAGAAAGCACTCATTGCATCGTTTGAGAACGGTTTGCCGCCGGATATCAGGGTAGAGATGATTCGAGAAGACGCACCGCAAACGTTTATGACTTCCAAAACGCGCGCCCGCAAACACGAAGCGAACAAACTGCGCTCTGCAACGTCTCAATCAGCCGCCTCGGTATCTTCCCTCCTCGATTCCACACTACAACCGCAGCTAAAACTTCACACGGGTGAACTCGAGAATCGGGTCAACCAGCTCGAGAAACTTATCAACACGCAAGGAGACACCCACGTCTCCAGTGCAGCCCGCGGCCGTAGTAACAGTCGGGGACCAACCACCCAGAAGCGGGGTCCTTCCCAGCCCCAAATCCACCGGAACCAGAAGGCAAAGGTGGCGTTCACCCAGGACACTAAGTCCTCGGGCGGAACAGTGGATGGTGGTAGCGGTAGCAAGGGGGGTGTTGAATGCACTTACCCGGGCTGCGCAGGGAAGTCGAAACGGTTCACGCATTCACGGCAGGAGTGTAGGACCGAGAAACGTGATCTCCAGAACGGAATCAAGTACGTCTCGGTAACCTCGCAGCAGGGATAGGATGGCCCAGATAGGCACCATTCCTCGGCCTGTTTGGGAGACAAGTCTAGAAACTCGAGAGCAGTAACGAAGAGAGTAGAAGTAGACGAGAGGAATCCTGGGCACCATCCAAAACGTGTCCAGCCTCTGGTGGTAGAACAAGCAGATGAGGTAGCTCGTAACACAGTGCCCGGAATACCATCTGAGTTCACTTGCACTCGGTTTAGCAGCCAACGTTCGCAAAACACTCAGACCCGGCATACTGTTTCAGCTGACACCTCTGCCCCCACACCACGTAGCACCGAAGCAACACACGAAGCCAAGCGCAGTAAATGTTCGCGGGCCTTAGTGCCACAAGCTTTGTACGTAGCTACAGTAGCCGGCGTTGTCAAGTCGAAGCATAGATCGCGTCTCATGCCTTCCGACTTCCATAACAATGAATTTTCTGCTTTCTATACATCGGCACTTGCGGGATACCCTGAG
Organism: Ectocarpus sp. CCAP 1310/34; assembly: GCA_902602495.3. NCBI lineage: Eukaryota > Phaeophyceae > Ectocarpales > Ectocarpaceae > Ectocarpus > Ectocarpus sp. CCAP 1310/34. The sequence continues at coordinate 8,162 of CACKRE030003118.1, forward strand.
TTCCCCTCTGTGCTTAACGCGTCTTCGAAACGCGTGCGTGTATCCGCCAGAATAAACAATCACCCCGTCGATCACATAACGATTGACACAGCGTGTGACATTCCGTGTATTTCCGCAGCATTTATGCGCCGTCACGACACGCTGAAAGACGCGGATATATTACCCGTCCCACCCGGAGTTATTAACCTGCGTAGCGCAGACAACTCTCCCCTCAAAATCAAGGGATACACTCGTTTTAAACTCACACTCGGAGACATTACGCTTCCGGTAGAGGCACTAGTGCTACCTTCGTTGGGACCCGATAACATGTTGCTCGACAACAGCATCATGGGTGCATTCGGTGGTGTGCTGGATTGGCAAGCAGAGGAATTGTCTTTCAAGACGTCTAACCTTAAAGTTAAAGCCACACACCGCAAGTTCCGCTCCCCAACGAAAACCACAGCAGACTTGGCTAACTGCTCCGTGGTAGTGCTAGACGGCGAAACAGAACCAGTGCCTGTTTACCTCAGTAAAAGGTGTACCGTCCCTGCACGACACGAGAAAGCTCTAGAAGTGTACACACACACACCACCTAATGCTGAAACGGTAACCGCGCTGATCGAACCGCGCATCATTACGTCGGCAGACATTGCAAAGCCCGACACACCAAAGGCATTCCACAGGGTTGTTGTAGCCCGCACGGTATATCATTGGTCGAACACAAAAGGTGCCACGGTTCAAGTAGCCAACCCCTCGAACCGAGTAGCATACCTACCACGCAACGCGCTCCTAGGTTACATCTCTCCCGTGAAACCTGTGCTGCCCCAAACTGTCAGCAGTACAAACGCGAATCCCGACGAAACCGCGAAACACCGAGCAGACCTACAACAAGCGCTGACAAAAGCTTTCGCGAATACCACCTTCTCTGCGGATCAACGTGAAGAAATACTACAGCTTTGCACTCGCTATCGCTCTGTTTTCTCACTGAATCCCGACGAGTTAGGTAAATGTACTATTGCAGAAGCAGACTTCCCTCTCGAACCAGGTACACGCCCCGTCAATCGAGCACCTTACCGCGCCAACCCACGCGTGCAAGAGGTCATAGACAAGTGCGTAAACGAGTTAGAAGAGGCCGGGATCGTCGAACAACGTGCGAGCCCGTGGGGTTCAGCAGTCACACTAGTAGCAAAAGCTGACGGAACACCCCGCTTCTGTGTAGATTACCGGACCACGATCAACAAACATCTCATCCGGAAATCATGGCCCATGCCGGAAATGGAGAGCCATATAGACACCGTTGCAGGTGCAAAATACATCACGGTCTGTGACATTCAGTCAGCTTTCCATCAGTTGCCTATCAACGATAGACACGAGCAAGACAAAACAGCCTTCGTAACTCGGAATGGGAAATGGGTTTTCAAACGTCTTCCCTTCGGGATCGCAAACGCACCATTTCTCTTCCAGCGAACCATGGCTCTAGCTTTTGCTCATTTCGGACCAAAGTCAGGACTTCTCGTATACATGGATGACCTAATCTGTTGTTCATCAACGTGGGAAGGACACCTAACTTTGTTGGAGAACACTTTCAAGGCCTTACAAGCAGCAGGGCTCACCTTGAAACCCTCCAAGGTACAATTCGGTCCAAAAGAGGTCAAATACCTAGGACACATCCTATCTTCCGATGGGATCCGCCTAGGAGACGATCGGATCCAAGCCATCCTCGATCTACCAACGCCGACAAATATCAAAGAACTACGGTCAGTGCTGGGCATGGTCAATTACGTACGCAAATTCATCCCTGATCTAGCTACGACCATCGCCCCTATGGTTGATCTAACAAAGAAAGAATCACTCAAGTCAATCGCGAAACTCTGGGGTCCCGAACACGATGCAGCATTCGCTAAAGTGAAGAAACTACTCACGGAAGCACCTGTCCTGCACTTCCCGGATTTTTCCAAAGAGTTTGTGATTCATGTCGACGCGTCTGAAACGGGAGCGGGAGCATTCCTAGCCCAACGTAACGGCGATGATTTAAACATCATCGCATACTTCAGCCAGCGCTTTAACAAAAGCCAACGACACTATTCCGCAACCATGAAAGAATGCTATGCTGTAGTGTTGGCAATCCAACATTGGAGGCCATATCTATGGGGTAGACACTTCACATGCGTCACTGACCACGCGGCGTTACGATACCTCTACACGATGCAAGACACTTCGAATATGCTCACACGCTGGGCAATTGCTCTGCAATCATTCGACTTCAGCGTTCAGCATAAACCGGGGAAACTCAATGTAGTACCCGACACGCTATCGCGTCTGTTCGTTTTCGAGAAAGATCAAGAACGGAACACACCGACGCTAGCACCGATTTGTCGCAACGTACCAGATGACCCGAAACTTCAAACGGCAGTACCCACCAGACCGTACCAACTAGACGCTGATCAACTACACAACGTTCGACCTGTCCACAGCGACCGGGAGTTGTTCACTGTAAGCGCAACCGAGGTGTTTCAATCTGTCAATCACGACAAGCTCCGTGAGAAACAGATGGACGAATACGGAGATTACATCAAATACATCCTCCATGAAAACGCACCTCTACCAGACAGGGAAACAGAAACGACCATGTCATACTACTCAATACAGGATGGATTACTGTTTAAGTCGTACTTGCCTGGACACCTCCGCAAACGTAGCACGTTCAGTGATCAGCTGGTATTGCCGCAAGATCTCACGGGTCTTGTAATGCACGCTTATCACGATCATGCACTTTCGGGTGGGCATCTAGCTTTCCGACCGACATACGAAAAAATTAGACAGAAATACTGGTGGCCGTCAATGCCTCGTGATATCCGCAACTGGTGTCAACAATGCCAAGCATGTCAACGCAGGAAAACACCCCACCGCCGTCCGAAACTCCCGACGGGTCACGTACCTGTCCAGCGACCGTTTGAAAGGATATCGGTTGATCTTGTTGAGTACAAAGCGCTCTCCAAATCAAACACAGGAGAATACTGTAAATACACGCTGTCAATGATGGACCATCTGACACGATTTGCAGTCCTTACACCGATCCCAAACAAATCAGCTGAAACCGTAGCGAACGTGTTAATCGAAAGGATTATCAGCATCTTTGGACCACCAGAAATGCTACATTCTGATCAAGGCACCGAATTCGAAAACAAAATCATCCACCAGCTACAAACGATCCTTGGATACCAGAAAACCCGTACAACGCCATACCGTCCTCAGGGTAATTCAGTGTCTGAACGAGTACATTCGACAATGCATGCAATGCTCTCGATGCACAATTCCATGGATCGTGATAACTGGGCGGAGCTCTTACCGATGGTTCAGTTAGCGTACAACACGTCGTTCAACAAAACCATGCATGAGACTCCGTACTTTTTGATGTTCGGTCGCCAAGCACGTTTGCCTGTAGATGTCATTCTGGGCATTCCGCACGTAGGAACTACACCAGATACCGAAACGTTCGCCAAGAACACTCGCGAAAATCTGCAGATTGCTTTTGAAATAGCAAGACAAAACTTGACTGAACGAGCCACAAAACAAGCTGCGCGAAACGAACAATTGCCGCAGTTTCCTGTGTTCAAACCAGGTCAAAAAGTGCTTCTATACAAGCCGTACCAAGACTCAGACGGACCGAATCCGAAGCTGCTTTTACCGTGGCGGGGGCCGTACACTATTTGTTCACAACTATCGCCAGTTGTGTATCGAGTAAAACGACCAAACGAGACACGCGAAGTATCCGTACATCTCGCACACTTGAAGCAGTACCACGCCAGAGACACTCCACCAGCGCCACAGTTTGACAAACTAGCTGAGTACTTCCTGGGGAAACAAATTCCCCTAGCGGCTGTGGATCAACCCACCGACGATCAACCGCGGATCGAAAGATACGTGGTCCAGAAAATCGTAAGCCACAAGAGTGGGCGTGGTCGTAAAGGTCCTCACAATTACACCTACAGATTACGCCTGAGGGGATATGGTCCTGAGTCAGACTTGATATATCGTGCAGATGAAATCCCACAATGCCGGGAAATGATTTCTGCATACAGATCAGCACACGGTTTAGATCCAGCACCCAAAATACCACAACCGCCTACACCAACCAAGAATTTGAAACGCAAACGAGACGATGTTCAACCGTCATCCATGCGAAGCAAACCTTCGGAAGGTACACGCGTTAACAAACAAAAGGTCAGACGTGCCGGTCAACAACCTCTAGTACCCACGCGAGCTACTAAGGAGAAGAGCCAACCGAGACGCACTAAACCATCCAAAGCTCAACGGAAGAGTAAAAGGACAAAGAAGGCAAACATGAGATACATATCACATGTACACAAACGGTAATAGGGGAACGTGTCCGAACACTCGGGATACTACCTCAGCATTTGTTTGGGGACAAATGCTGGCGAGGAAGAGTCAAGTGATCCAACTCTAGGTACACCATGCGTTCGAACTCCGCAGTACCAACGATGAGTCTTGACACAAACAGTTTATCTGCTGTTTACACACCGTATGCCTGAAATTTCCTGCAACAAGCTTGCGAACACCCCAGACAAGCCAACGCTTAACATTCAAAAGAGCCTAGAGCGAAAACAACTCTTGCACAACCAAGTGTTATCGCCAGCTCACAATTTGAATTCACCAAGTGGCTTCCAGGTATCGATCTGATACCTTCCGCTTGTGCTTTCGAGAGAGACACGAGGGCACATCACAGAGTCTATTTCGGCTCTGGTGTCGAACACATTGGTATGACCAATAAATTCCGGACATCTCTTGAGTATGTGAGTTCAAATGTTTGTCTTTTTACACCACCTGCCGTGTTTTTCAACACGAGGTGTAGCCATCTTCGGATGGTTGGGGAAGAAAAACAAACAGGAAAACTGTCGTTGCTGTAAAGTTAAGGAAACGATACCTACTCCACGACACAACCTTCTCATTCATCACCTGAATGAGCGCCAAAAACAATCGAAAGATAGATTTTCGGCGGAAAAAGAGGGGGGCTATGTGGAGGCCAGGATATTCGTATCTTCTTATACTTACACACGCACATACAAAGGGAGTGAAAAACATCCGACAGACGATAATTCATCGCTCTGCTCTGGATCTTTACTTTGTGGGTTATTCACCCCGACCTGAGTCGGGATGGATCTTTATGGTTGGTACCGAGAACCCAGGAAGGGTCTCAGCCGGCGCCCACTCGCAACCTTACCCTGGCCTTGGCTGAGTATGCTCAACCACCGCTTGACATTCCTCGTCACATTGCACCAGAGGAAAATCAGCCAGCCTTCGGTGGTAGGCATATACCACCTCGCCATTTTGGGACCTCAGCTCACACTGAGTTGAGGGTATTCATACAAAGTTGTTTAACTTTCATTGCCGAACTTCGTCGTGGCTACCAAGATATATATTGTCGACCCCAGCCTTCACCTCGCTCATGTTTGTCCTTGCCCAAAACTGCAAAGACACGTGACCCTCGCCGCCTGTCTTCACCCCCCCTCCCTTTCCCTCGGCGTTCAGGGTGCTCTTTCCTCGCCCATCGGTACCTCTGCTAGTTCTCCTCTCGTCGACCTTCAACCGGCGCCTGAAATGTCGCGCAGGGATGCTCTTACCTCCAGCCCGTCTCAGGCCCAACTTTAGCTCTCTGTCCACCATCGACAGGGGTGTTGACGGCCCCCTATGGAGACAGGGTGGGACGTGGTGTGTGATATTCGAAAGCAAAGCGGAGGAAGGGGTTGCAGCTCTCGTTATGTGTTGTTGCACGAGGTCTGTGCGGAACTGGTGTCGATACACGCTCTTCGTGGTGGTTGGTGATATGTTTCTGTCCGTGCTTTCTCGTGTGTAGATGTTGAAAAGCCCCAGATGTTTCGTGGATGAGCATGAGGTTTACGTGCGATCCAGCTTGTCCGTTAAATATTGGTGGCGAGGGCAACGACGTCTCTTGGTGTGCTTGCGTTGCTTCAATCAGCCAGTAGTGAGGGTGGTTGAAATATTCACTCACCTGCAACGCTTCCTCTCCGATGAGCATAGGGGACGCGAAATGGAGAGAAGTGAATGAACTGCGAGCAAATGGATATATGCAAACCGTGCGGTTGGCGTTCGGTATGCAACCAAACTTCACTTCGAGGAACTGAATTCCCTTACCCGAGCCCTTTACATTACTACACTACACAGTACCGGGCGTTAAACATTATGCGTTATACGCTGCTGCCAAAGGTGCCCTCTCCATCCTTTGTTTCGAAGGCCAGAGACCCACGTTAATTTCAGGGTGCACCTCGGTACCGTTTTTTAGGCGGATACAGGCGGGGCGGTGCTTCAATGTGGCGGTACTCTTTTCGGCGGAGCCCGGTACTTCGTTTTCCGGCGGTACTGCCTTTGGCGGTTCCCCGTAGTGCCAAATATGGCGGTACCGCCTTCGGCGGTTCCCGGTACTGCCAAATATGGCGCTTTTTTTCGGGCGGTACTTTATTATGGCGGCACCGCCTTCGGCGGTCCCGGTACCACCAAAATATGGCGGTTTTCACCTGGCGGTTTTCACCTGGCGGTAGTGAAATATGGCGGCATCACCTCCGGCGGTCGCGAGAAGACCAAAATATCAAACAAAATAAAAAATGTGGCGATGCCAAACTACATTCAAACAAGGTTTTCGTGTGATTGAGAGGGAAGTTTCTGATTGAGAGCGAGATTGCGCGATGCGCTGTAGCTGGACTACCGCTGAGAGGTGGAGCTTGCTGCGTGGCTTGAATTGAAGGCCTAGCCCGTAGCTACAAGCCGATACCCTGGTCATCCTGTGGGCGTCTCTCGTTGTGGAGCTACAGCGGGGAGCAGAATCTACAGCAGAGCTCACCGCCCGCGATCAAATCGCCCTGAAACAGTTTGAGGCAGGAATAGCCAATCTGGGCAAATCTAGCAACTTGTCTAGCTCCTAGCTGCAGCATCCGATCGCGATGGCACGCATATGCTCGTGACGCTGCTGATGAGACCTTCAATTTGCGCCGCTTCTTGGGAGAGCCCGCCCCCTACTTCCCAAGAAATGGCAAGAGGCGTCTGGACCCGAAAGTTCAATTTTTTTGGCTCCCGCTCTCAATCGTATACTCGGCTCTCAATCAGGCGAAAACCCTGTTATTCGGTGCCCTTGGGCGCCCCATCAACCGGCGAGCCTCTTTTCTCTCTTGCGACGTGGGTGCCTACGCAGGATTTTAAGAGTATCTAGAGAAACAATAGGGAGGGGGTACGCAGACCCTATCCCTAACCCTAACCCCAACCCTGACCCTATAGAACCGATTGGATAGTTGATCCCACATGTTTGCTTCATCAATTTTGCTCCGTAGACTACACGGGAGGAGTGAAAATGTTCTCCCGTGTCCCCCTACAGACTGAAACAACGATACACTGCTACACACACGAAAACCTGATACGTCTGGGTATATTGATGAAACATAAATAAATATAAATACGAAAGAGAAAAATGAAAAAAGGTGAATTAAGGTGAAAAAAGGTGAAAAAAAGGTACGGCAGCAGGAACTCCACTACACTGCGTATCTCCCAGGTGCGACGGGAACATCTCACGAGTCGGGCAACATAGCGGTACTGTTACGGCGGTACTGTAATATGGCGGTGCTATTTTGGCGTTATTGCAGTAGTACGGCGGTACTATTACGGCGGTACTGAAGTATGGCGGTACTATTATTATGGCATCCTTCAGTACGGCGGTACTTGTCCGGCGGTTCAGCAATATGGCGGTTGTTTATAGGCGGTTCCCGGTACTTCTTTTTTTGGCGGTGCTTTTTAGGCGGTCACGCAATATGGCGGTACTTTTTATGCGGCTCCCGGTACTTGGTTTTTCGGCGGTACCATCGTCGGCGGTTCCCGGTACCATCGAAAAAGTGGCGGTAATTACCTCCAGTAGTACCGGGACCGCCCACCACGGCGGGAAATAAACGCCGGGAATTTTCCCGAGGTGTACCCTGGTTAATTTGGAGTAATCGAGCGCAAGGCGCGTCCTCTTTCATCACATCAAACCTTATAAAATGATTCACCGATTCTTCAGAAGACTTTAAAGGAGTATAAGCCGTGGGCGGTAGCTTGCTCCTAGAGATATATGAAGGTAGGTTCTGT